>JAGVVM010021147.1:0-10863 GCA_019149425.1 Psidium friedrichsthalianum | reverse complement strand
TGTACGAGAGTCGCCTTTCGCTTCTTGCCTTGCCATACACTTCGCCATCCTCATCTCTAACTCACTCGTCCTTGCTTCCTTCCTCCCCCCCCCACTCTCAACACGTACTCACAACACGGGCGGGCTAATGTCTCTACTCAGGTGCTGTTTTGCTCTCCTCAAGATCTGCGCTTTTCTCTCTCTCGTGGTGGCCCTCTCGAAGATCTCATGGTTTGTTCTTGCGCAACTGTACCCTCTTCTTGTGCTCCCGCCTGTCCCTCGATCTCTCTGTCCCCCTTCTGACTTGCTTCTCTCTGTCTTCTCTTCTCTGTTATGGATGTATCTCGCTCCCCCTCCTTCTGGCTCTCGCCTCGCCTCTCTCTCCCTTCTTCTCCCCCCCCCCCTTTCTCCTCATGCTCCGCTTTCGTCTCTCTCTCTCTCTCTTTCTCTTCTTCTCTCGATCAGTTATCTTGCACGTCCTCTCGTCCTATCTCATTCCCCTAGATCTCTCCATATTTCTCTTATTATCTCACTTCCATTTTTCCTCTTTTTTTTTTTTACTGTAATGGCTAGTCGAGAGAGCGACGCTATGGGCCTCCTCACCCATACTGAAGAGGTATTTTTTTTTAAACTTATATATATTCTTGATATTATATTTGACCAATTAACTACTAACTTATCTTGTGCATTAGTACAATGAGAACTTCAATTCATGCCCAAACATTTACATTCTTAGATGTTGTCTCATGGTGTTCCTTACTTCTGATCAGCATGTTTTGGTGCTCCACTGGTAGAGTTAACCAAAAAATCGGTCCAGCTCCTCAAAAGTCAACCTCTGCGTCTCCGGCATTCTTATTATTTTGAAGAAGACCACCCATGCACCAACGCCACCACCGCATACAAGAATTGGTGAGAGTTGTGCAGCGGATAGGATACCACTGCCATCATCGCACTTGCCCATTGGTCCAGGGATAAAGGTGATGATTCGCCCACGTGTGCTTATCGTCTCTTTGGTCGACAAGACATATTCAAAGGGAAAAGAGCCAGATGGCCATCCTGCCAATGCGATCAATAGCAAATTCTATCAAGCTTGTTAAGGAGGCAAGTGGCGAGGATTACGAATATTGTCTTTACAAGCTCGACTCCAATCGTCAAGAAAAGCTTCTTGTTGGCGGAAATGATACTAGGCTTCTCAAATATTTCAGGGATGTATAGGATGACAGAGTCAGTCCACATGCTATCGAAAGAATTGGATTAAATAGGTGAGGACCAATATATGTTTAATGAACGAGGTCGAATGTTTGTTCCTCGCCTGTTTGATCCAGTTCTTCCGACAGGCGTGTTGGATTAACTCTGTCATTCTATACGTCCCTAAAATATTTGAGAAAGTCGATACCACTTCCCCAATGAGAAGCTCTTCTTGACGATTGGAGTGGAGCTTGTAAAGACGGTATTCACAATCCTCGCCAGTTGCCTCCTTGACAAGCTCGAACGACGGCGTTTGCTACTGATAAGCATCGGTGGGATGGCCATCTGGCTCTTCTCCCTTGGAATATGTCTCAAGATCATCGACAAAAGAGACAACAAGCACACATGGGTGGATCATCGTCTTTGCCCTGAACCAATGGACAAATGCGATGATAGCAGTGGTATCCTATCTGTTGCACAACGCTATCACCATCATCTTGTACTCGGTGGTGGCGTTCGGTGCATGGGTAGTTTTCTTCAAAATAATAAGGATGCCAAAGACGTAGAGGCTAACTTTGGAGGAGATGGAACGATTTTTTGGTGAACTCTACCAATGGAGGTCTGTGGCGAACGAGACAGACAAGATACAAGTACAATAGAGGAATGTCACCGAGGCAACAGTGTCACAATCTAGATGTTAGGTTAATAGATTATCAGGATAATTAAAGACTAACCTAATACAGACTCTCCCAAGCCCTATGAAATCGCAACTTAAGTTTATTCAGATAACTTTAACTTTGGAGTCGCCACTAACCATTTTTATAGTTAGATACCTAAATAAAATAGTGGAAGGACTATTTTATTCCTATGAACGAAATATTCAGAGAATTGATTATGCTAGTTAGGTGAAACTAACGCGCTTTCGGTATCTTAATTCCATGAACATCCTAAATCGGCACCTCAAGCTTGATTGATTTTTCTTTAAGTTCAAGTGAGGTGTTTTTATGTTTTTACATTCTTAAATGAAATGCATGCAAGGACTAACGTATATGCCGAATTTATATGAATAAATTAAACATGCAAAATAACATCAAATTAATACAACATTCAAAGTAACATGCAAATAGTCATGCAATTAAATAAAATAAACATGCAAAGACTATATATAACACACAAAAATTCATATCTAACCTAAATAGCATGCAGCCTTTATTCAAGCAATTTAGTGATGCAAATTAAACTATCCTAACATGGTGGTAATGACATGCAAAATGACATAGCAAAAACAAAATAAAATAACATATGACATAGACATGCAAGATATGAGACATGCGAAAATGACTATGCCATAAAAATGGATGAGGGACTAAATGGTACTCGGAAATATGAATGGCATGAGATAATGCAAGATCATGAATGAGCAGATTTTGTATATATATTTTTTACATTATCGGCAATAAAAGATGCATGAGATAAAAGATATGCATGATATGCAAATGATATTTTTGAAAAAGATGGAATGTAAGATTAATGATGCTCGAAAAAAATAAGAAAAAATATGCAAACAGAATATTTGAAATGTGCATGAGGATGTGCAGAATTTCTTTCAGATTTTTCTTATCTTTTAGAATGATTTTTGGCCAAATCAGAAAAATCTTGATTTGATTTGACTTTCATTTCAAGAGTAAACTTAATGAGATAATTTCTTAGAAAACTATATCTTAATTTTAGAAATTTTAAGTCTAACAGAAAATTCAAAATAGACAAGATATCCAATCAATCATATCCAAGATAACAATCAAAGCAAATAAACCCTTTCTATCTTGCATTTTTTTTGGAAAAAAAAGACATGCCTAAATCTAAAATCAGCTTTTGAAAGATAACGAACCAGATCTAAATGGCAATAGATTACCTTTCAAAAGGCCCGCTTTTTCTAAACTAGAGGATTATTCCCGAACGGTGACGAGAAGAATCGTCAAATTTTAGGAAAAAAACGTTACCTATTAGGAAAAAGCAATTTTCCTAATTTAGATTAGTATTTTTCTATTTTTTTTAGAAAATATGCAAACGACATGATGTCTCAATTAAATATTCAAATATTCACATGAATATCAATTTATTCAAAAATAGACAACATTATCTGCAGAATCAATCAGACAATGGAAATTACCTATTTCGAATATTGTGCAAGATCATCTTTCCCCGTTTGAACTCAAAGGATCGGGATTGGATGGTGCCAGATGTCTCAGTGGTGTCTCTCAGCTCCTCTGGTGAAGACGCGGGGCTTAACCTCTGCGGAGACTGCTCTTGATTTTTGCCCGTCGAGACTCGGTGGATTGATGTTATGGTTATATGATCCCTAACGAAAGACAGAAACTCATGAATATAGACAACAGTCAACCTCCACTTTTTGACCGATCTCTCCACTAGCCTGCTACGCCTGCAACTCCTTGGATTCCATCTGGAAAATACAAAACAAAACCTCTCCTTTCTCATCTCCCTCCTCCGTGCCCCCTTTTGCGTTAGTTTTTCTGCAGAAAATGGCTTCGCCAAGAGGAGCAGAAGGGCCGATGGTGGCAGCTTTGTGACGGCAACGAACGTCGGGCAGCAGCTAGGCCAACGCAGGGATCGTCGGGATGCTGAACAGGACCTCCGGAACCGAGCAGACCCGTCGGGGGGGCCTGAGCAGATGGTGCCGGGAGTGAGTGCCGTAGGACCGTCGGGACAGGGGCTGGAGCCGTCGGGACGCGAGCAGAAGCGACGTCGGACTAGTGTAGCGGCGGTGGAAGGCGAGCAGAAGCAGCGAGCATCGCGATGAGTCGGTGTCGCCGGGGGAGGTGTTACGGCCAAAAAGCCCAAACTCTCTCTCCCGTGCGCTCAGAATGATTGAGCTCCAATCCCCTCTAACGAAGATATACTCCCATCTTTCCAGATTTTTCGCCGATTTCCTCCCGTGATTGCCTCCTTTTTGTTACGATTCTGGGTTGAATATATCACAAAGTGTGCATTGCCCTTTGGGCACGTGGCCAAGTTTTTAACGATTCTGTTAGTGCCCAATCTTTCCGGTTGTCTTTCAATCAAATTGCACTTTGAATTTCAGAAGAATCGTACCAAATCTTATCCTTACTTACTTACTTGGTACCAAATCGTACCAAGTTTTTTCGGAACGCACATTCCCTACTCCGATGGACTTGATAAGTTCAAAGTTTGACTGTGTCAATCTCAGGCAAGATTAACTAAGTCCCGAACCTGCCATTTAAGCACGTCTGCTGCCAGTCCAAACAAATTATATGCAAGCGCATGTATGCTGACGATTAACTTACTCTACATGCAAACTATATAAGAATAATTTAATATTTTTGCTAGGACCTAAGGGTAGTCCTTAATTCTTTATGCGAAAATTAATGACTAAAGTGGATGCTTATAATGTAGTCGCTTTCCCGCGCATCTTTATGAGCTTTGATTTTGCTCGTGGTGCTTGACGAGTTGTTCTCGTATATTTCTTGGCATGCTCTTCCCCTTGCTTTGACCTTGCGGATCAGTTCTTTTGTTCGTCGTGCGATGCTGATTTCTCAGTTACGCTGAACCAATCAGTTTGAGATTTGTTAGATATATTTTAGATATCTTCTTATCATTCGTTTGTCGATCGAGATTTCTCAGTTGTGTTGAGCCAATCAGTTTGGGATTTGTTAGAGATATTTTAGATATCTATCTCCAACAGAAAGAAATATAAAATATTTCTAACAGGATTGAACCTTTGTGCGTGGCATTAGCGCTAGTGGAGTCTTCTTGGAGCGGTTCGATTTTGATGATCTTTTGAGATTACTTTTTTGATGCTCCGTTGGCTCTAAAAAGGAAACGAGAGCTATGGGCTTTGTGGAATTGAAACTTCTGGTGAAATGGGGCGCTCATCAGAGATTGATTCTAGGTGAGTAAGAATGGGTAGCAAATCCTTCTGTTGGGTGACACTTACCTATTTCACACCAATGTCATGTCAAGCACGTGGTCTTTATCTATAATACCAGTTTCTTGAATGTAATTTCTAAGCTAACCAGTTGAATCTCCGTTTATGTTAGAATTGAATCAAATTTTGTATTGACTATTTCAACTGCGATTGTAGGACGAAATATCAGTGCGGAGCATACCAAAGTCCCAAATAATAAATCACTGATATTGGTGAGCTTTGGCGATTTTTGTTGTTTGTATCCTCAGAAGAAAAGGTTGATTTCGACAGGAATGCATAGGGATTTGCTCTAAGACCTCAGCACTTGCAAAGATATAGAGAGCATGCTAATATTTACAAGGTAAAGCGTGCCTGAACTTAGTTGAACTCTCAATGAGACAATTCCAGAGAATTATACTCTAATTTAAGAATAAAGATAAGGTTTGCATGCTTAGTTATAATGTTCCCTTTTACGAAGAAGAAGAGGAAGACGAAAGATCAGAGAAATGGCAAAAGCTTCCTCAAACAAAAATCGGACGCAGCTAAAAATTGCTGGTCTGAGAAGTTGCATAAGGAGAGTATGCCAAAATTGGACAAATTAATTGATGAATTGTTGGTGTGGTCTTAATTTTAGGTTTTCATGTGTCTCATATGGTTGTTTCATGTCTACACATGGTTACAACTGAACCTATTATGGTGCCCAATTAGAGAGAAGATTCAAGACATCTTATTATATAGTTCCAAGACTATATGAACAACCACTGAAGTTAGAGAGCTCTTCTTGCCATCATACACCTGTGTAATCTTTTCTCAATTTTGAAGTGTGTGTTTTGGACAGCTTTAGTTTCATGATATTGCAACTAGACAAATAACTTTGACAACAAAAATTCACTTAAATGCCACTAATTGACAAAGATGATAAATGACTTTGCTCGGTTTGCACTAAAAATATCGAATTCGAAGAACACCCCCATATTGAAAATAACTTTTTCTCTGGGTAAATCCAGGTTCAAAGTTTCAGGTAAGTTCAGGCTTTTTTTTTTTTTTTTGGTCGAAGCAGATTTTCATTTAATTACGAAGAAGGTCTGCAAAAGTCCCAAACAAGGAGACTTCAAACATAGAAAGTCCACAAGGTCTGTGGGGCAACAGAACACAAGTCTTGCGAAAGATATCCACGCCGGTGGGTTTTAGCAGTCCCAAACACTGATTGAGGGACGGGCCTTGAGATGTTTATACAGTCCACAATAAGGACCCGCTCTTCTGAGTTAACTTGATCTGTAGACCCACTTATCAAGACTTCTAATAGCACCGCTCGATCAGTTCCACGATCAGGCTTTCAGTTCGGCTTGGGAAGCAGAGGAAACCTTCATTGATTTAGCAAAGCTAGTGATAATCATGCCTGTATTAGCTATGGAAATCCCAGCTATCAACGGAAGAAGCATCAACGTTAAATTTTAGGGCTTTCTCCTCCGGCGGCGTCCTAGACTGCAGCTCTTTAATGGTTGAATTTCGAATTTGGGGGTGTGCGCCATTTTCTGTAGTTTGATAGCAAAATGGGTGCTGATTCCACTGATTCTTGGGCATTTCGAATTTTCCCCCGAAAGACTAAATCATTGCGGGATTTCCATATGCTCCACAGGGATGAAGCCACCATTGATAGATGGGGCACGTCAGTTTCTCTTTCCATGCATCAATTCTTGAGATTTCTGGGTGGTCCGTGGGCATAGCAGGAAGATATGCCCAACCGTCTCCTTCTCCGTCGACATAGAGGCATAGTGTGTTGGGGATGATATGCCCTTTCCCTAGGTGCTCTTTTGAAGGGGTAGCATTAGTTGAGGCTTGAAATTGCAATTATTAGACATAAAAGTGCATATGCGTGTATCATGTGCCTGTCTCTGAATAATTACGTTACCCACGCCACCGTCGTGATCATCCGCCGAAATCTTTTTTTTGAAAACAGCACTGCCACGTATCATTCGACATTTAGTAAAACTGAGGAAACCAATCTGTCCATGTGTAAGGGGAACAAACGTGATGAGGTCATCTGGTTTTGGGGGGGGGGGGGCATCCGCATCTTGCAGCCAAGAGAAGCTTCTCTTCACACACACCCCTCCACTCTCTCTCCTCTTTCGTCTTCTTCACAATTTGATTTGGTTGAAAAAATTCGTACAGGAGTTTTTTTACTGGGCGAGGGAGAGGGAGAATTTGAGGCTAACAAGTAGCAACGGCTGATGAGAGACTTCAAATGGATACATTCACGGTCAATTGTTCAATTGTAAAATTATAGCTATTAGCAAAAGCAAATCTCGAGAAAGGTAAAACTTGAGTAGGTCAACTAGGGAAATTTGATGAAATATTCAAATTTTTTTACCAATTTATTTCACTAAGATAGTGAAATGCGGTTTTATGTCCATCTATTTGACTGATTTTTTTTAGCATAATGATCTTTGTGTAGTCCACAGACACTTTTAGTGTACCGTGGGTTTATTTAGGATCGGACTGAAATGAAGAATTGAACTCCCATCAAGTAGCTACCTTTACTAACAAAAGACTACAAAAGAAGAAAAGTTTATGGCTCCAAAAAATGACAAAATTAAAAGGTTTAATATGAATTGATAAAAATAACCAGTTGATTTGAGACTGTTTTGGATAATTTTTTCCACTAGCGGTTTGGAGTGTGGGATCTGGGACGTGTCGCATAAAACGTAAATAATGATAAAAAAAAAAAAGAAACAATGCTAAAAAAGAAGCACATCTTTGTCAAGGAGTGAGAATCCAAGTGCCAATCTAACCAAAGATATATCCTTTAGAGAGACAGGGGGCAAATGGCGACAGTGTGGAGCTGGTTCGGGTGAGATATATAGTTGTTAATGAATGCGGAAATTTCCTTCTCCACTATTTCTCTTTAAATAATATGCATTTACGTTATTGCAGAAAAATGTAATTTTCATAGTGAAATAACAACGGGGACGAGGAAAAAGGGAGAGAAGTGAATACATTGCAATATACTTCATATAAAACGAAATTAATTGTGTGCATGGTGAATACGCGCTATGTATACCATCAAAAAAGAAAAGAACTCTCAAATCTTCTTAAGCTTGAGAAATTTGGATTCGACATTCATTTGTTGTGGGTCACTAAATGAATGATATAGATGATAGGGCAAGGCCATGGTTAGTAATCTCGACGGGAATTAGGATAACCTTCATGAATAAAAGAAGAATGGTAGCTACTATAAAAGTCCATCCTAACAGTCGCCAAGCCAAACAAGGAAAAAATCATCACTTCCTCACTCGGTTCCTAATCTGTGGATTACTCTTTGATTCACATTTCATTCATTCCTCGTGGTTTTAACTGGTTCGGGACATCGATGCTATAGAGACCAAAGCTAGGTCTAGTTAAGTTGTTCTCTTTCTTAGTTTCTTTTCTGTGATAGGGAATTATTGGGTATTGGGAGATGTTGACAGGGTGTATTTCACGGCTTTTTTCAAGTTATAAAGAAAATAATAATGGATTTATGATCTCATTTTATAAAATCCCTCTTGTAGTGTTTGTTTTTGCAATAGCGACATGTTCTATCAGGTAAACAGATTTAATTTTTTGTGTTCATATCATCACAAATGGATGGTATGGTGTCCAACCGTGTTTGATTTTTCTTGACTTGTCTACATTAAAAAAAAATCAAATACAAAAAGAAAAAAGAAAAAAGAAGAAGAAGAGATTCGGATTGCTTCTGGTTCTTCTATTACGGGGGAAATTATTTTTTAAAAAATTTAAATTTATTGTAATTGTACCAATTCATTTTTATTTTTTTTTTATCAATTTAGTCCTAAACTTTTTTCATTTGTGGCAATTCAATCCTTCCAACCGCCTTTTTCAGCTGGTACTGATGTGATAATTTTAATAATTTTTAATATTTTGAATTATTTTTAATTACTTATTCTTTCCCCCCCCCCCCCTTTTTTGTTTTCCCTCCCTTCTTCCTCTAGTCGATCCCCTGTCACTCACCAAACGAGATCAGCTAGAGACGAAGGCTGGCAAGGTCACCCTCACTGGCCACTAGGGAGGGTAACCCTCACCGTCGCTAGGTGAGGTCACACCTTGCCCAGCCATGGGCAACAGAAGAGTGTGTGAAGAGTGGCAAATCGAGCCGGCGAAGACGAGAGGCTGCGTACCCAAATTCTCTTTAAAGAATGAGCTTGATGGCTATGGTGGTCATGAGAGCTTCAGATGAGAAGGCACTCGATAGCGAGGACCATAGCTAATGGCGGCCGAGGTCAAGCCTCACCATCGCTGGCGAGATCATTCCTCGCCATGGCTAGGCGAGGTTGACCTTGTCAACCTCGCCTTTCGTTGGTTGGATGGCCAGAGGAAGAAGAAGGGAGGAAAGAAATAAAGAAAGAAAAGGAAAAAGGGAATAAAAATAAAAATAAAATATTATTAAAAATGTCTGTGTCAAATCTCACATCAATATCCGCCAGCCAAACTTGGTCAAAAGGACTGAAGTGGTGCAAATGCAAAAATTTAGAATTGAATTAGCACAAAAAAAGTTAGAACTGAATTGGCTCAGTTGCAATATGTTAAAAAATATTTGGCAATTTTCTTGTATTATAGAGTACGTAGCCGTGTATTCTGCATTATGATCTAATATCGTTTAAATGCTTACTCTGTTTAAATTTAATGCTTACTTAAGCACAAAGAAGGCCCTTTTTTTGTAATTAACACTTGACCTGTGTGACACACAAAATGAATGAACACGTCTTGGCCACTAATATGATTGAAAATATAATGAAATGTCCAAAATATAACCACCGCATGGTTGCTTAGGGCATACCGTAACAAACAACTGCTCTGCTCTAGAAGAATAAGTAACATGTCTTTCTTTCCATGGATAAGTAAAGAGAAGTTCTCTACAATGCAGCCACATGCTAGAAAAGAGCACTTGTTAAGCAGATGCTTTCCATTATTTAGAAATAATCATTTAGCTCAAAGGCTATACATTTTTTTTTTACTGCAGGGAAAAATCAAGCGCCACCCCCACCCTCTTTATGCCAGGTTAGCTCTTTAACACCAGCAAACCCAAAAATTTTGAAGCATGTTATCAATAAGTAGGATAAATATCACCAAAAGAAACAAAATTGAGTAGCCCTTTGCAATGAAAAGATCAACCTAAAGAGGGCCCGTGGGTAGTATATGGAGCATACAAAATAGATTCATGATCGTTGGTACAATGACCAAGCTGCTGCCATTTACACAGGATCATTCACAAGAGCAGAGGATGTGCATTCGACCAAAAAATAACCCATAACTTACATGCATGCAGTCTCTTTTTTAAGCTGTCCATGCAAACAAATAGAGAATCAAACACATAGTAGATCTAAAAGATTAAGAAATTTTTATGGTACCAGCCTACCTATGGAAATATGTCTGTAAGATGAATTAACAAGTGAAAAGCATAAGTTTGAATACACTCCCTCCCCTCCCCCCCCCCCCCCCACAAGTCTCACAACTCTTCCAATCTCCTCTCTCTCTCCTCTCTCTCTGTGTCCCTCCGAGACTCGCTCGCTCGCTCCCCCTATCCTGTCTCTCGCCTCTCTCTCTCTCTCTCTCTCTCTCCCTCTCTCCTCTCTCTCTCTCTCTCTCTCTCTTCTCTCTCTCTCTCCTCTAGATTCTGGGATCTTGAGTCCTATATAAACACTATCTTGCATGTCCTTTTTATCTCAACTCATATTCATTCCCCTAGATTTCTCCAT
>JAGVVM010021145.1:0-21312 GCA_019149425.1 Psidium friedrichsthalianum | reverse complement strand
GAATACATTGCAATATCTTCATATAAAAACCAAATTATTTGTGTGCATGGTGAATACGCGCTATGTGTACCCTCAAAAAAGAAAAAAAACTCTCGAATCTTCTTAAGCTTGAGAAATTTGGATTCGACATTCATTTGTTGTGGGTCACTAAATGAATGATATAGATGATAGGGCAAGGCCATGGCGGTAATCTCGACGGGAATTAGGATAACCTCATGAATAAAAGAAGAATTGGTAGCTACTATAAAAGTCCATCCTAACAGTCGCCAAGCCAACCAAGGAAAAAATCATCACTTCCTCACTCGGTTCCTAATCTGTGGATTACTCTTTGATTCACATATCATTTCATTCCTCGTGGTTTTAACTGGTTCGGGACATCGATGATGCATAGAGACCAAAGCTAGGTCTAGTTAAGTTGTTCTCTTTCTTAGTTTCTTTTCTGTGATAAGGGAATTATTGGGTATTGGGAGATGTTGACACGGGTGTATTTCACGGCTTTTTTCAGGTTATAAAGAAAATAATAATGGATTTATGATCTCATTTTATAAAATCCCTCTTGTAGTGTTGTTTTTGCAATAGCGACATGTTCTATCAGGTAAACAGATTTAATTTTTTGTGTTCATATCATCACAAATGGATGGGTATGGTGTCCAACCGTGTTTGATTTTTCTTGACTTGTCTACATTAAAAAAAATCAAATAACAAAAGAAAAAAGAAAAAAAAGAAGAAGAGATTCGGATTGCTTCTGGTTCTTCTATTACGGGGGAAATTTATTTTAAAAAATTTAAATTTATTGTAATTGTACCAATTCATTTTTAAATTTTTTTAATCAATTTAGTCCTAAACTTTTTTCATTTGTGGCAATTCAATCCTTCCAACCGCCTTTTTTCAGCTGGTACTGATGTGATAATTTTTAATAATATTTAATATTTTTGAATTATTTTTAATTACTTATTCTTTTCTCCCCCCCCCCCTTTTTTTGTTTTTTTCCCTCCCTTCTTCCTCTAGTCGATCCCTGTCACTCACCAAACGAGATCAGCTAGAGACGAAGGCTGGCAAGGTCACTCTCACTGGCCACTAGGGAGGGTAACCCTCACCGTCGCTAGGTGAGGTCACACCTTGCCCAGCCATGGGCAACAGAAGAGTGTGTGAAGAGTGGCAAATCAAGCCGGCGAAGACGAGAGGCTGCGTACCCAAATTCTCTTTAAAGAATGAGCTTGATGGCTATGGTGGTCATGAGAGCTTCAGATGAGAAGGCACTTGATAGCGAGGACCATAGCTAATGGCGGCCGAGGTCACCATCGCTCACCATGGCTAGGCGAGGTTGACCTTGTCAACCTCGCCTTTCGTTGGTTGGATTGGCCAGAGGAAGAAGAAGGGAGGAAAGAAATAAAAGAAAGAAAAGGAAAAAGGGAATAAAAATAAAAAAAAATATTATTAAAAATGTCTGTGTCAAATCTCACATCAATATCCGCCAGCCAAACTTGGTCAAAAGGACTGAAGTGGTGCAAATGCAAAAATTTTAGAATTGAATTAGCACAAAAAAAAGTTTAGAACTGAATTGGCTCAGTTGCAATATGTTTAAAAATATTTTGGCAATTTTCTTGTATTATAGAGTACGTAGCCGTGTATTCTGCATTATGATCTAATATCGTTTAAATGCTTACTCTGTTTAAATTTAATGCTTACTTAAGCACAAAGAAGGCCCTTTTTTTGTAATTAACACTTGACCTGTGTGACACACAAAATGAATGAACACGTCTTGGCCACTAATATGATTGAAAATATAATGAAATGTCCAAAATATAACCACCGCATGGTTGCTTTAGGGCATACCGTAACAAACAACTGCTCTGCTCCAGAAGAATAAGTAACATGTCTTTTCTTTCCATGGATAAGTAAAGAGAAGTTCTCTACAATGCAGCCACATGCTAGAAAAGAGCACTTGTTAAGCAGATGCTTTCCATTATTTAGAAATAATCATTTAGCTCAAAAGGCTATACATTTTTTTTCTACTGCAGGGAAAAATCAAGCGCACCCCCACCCTCTTTATGCCAGGTTAGCTCTTTAACACCAGCAAACCCAAAAATTTTGAAGCATGTTATCAATAAGTAGGATAAATATCACCAAAAGAAACAAAATTGAGTAGCCCTTTTCAATGAAAAGATCAACCTAAAGAAGGCCCGTGGGTAGTATATGGAGCATACAAAATAGATTCATGATCGTTGGTACAATGACCAAGCTGCTGCCATTTACACAGGATCATTCACAAGAGCAGAGGATGTGCCATTCGACCAAAAAATAACCCATAACTTACATGCATGCAGTCTCTTTTTTAAGCTGTCCATGCAAACAAATAGAGAATCAAACACAGTAGATCTAAAAGATTAAGAAATTTTTATGGTACCAGCCTACCTGTGGAAATATGTCTGTAAGATGAATTAACAAGTGAAAAGCATAAGTTTGAATACACATCCCCACCACAAGTCTCACAACTTCTTGCCAAATCCTCTCTCTCTCTCTCTCTCTCTCTCTGTCTCCTCGAGACTCTCTCGCTCGCTCGCTCTCTCTCTCTCTGTCTCTCGCTCTCTCTCTCTCTCTCTCTCTCTCTCTCTCTCTAGATTCGGGGATCTTGAGTCCTATATAAACACTATCTTGCATCGTCCTTTTTTATCTCACACTTCATATCTCATTCCCCTAGATTCTCTCCATATTTCTCTTATTATCTCACTTCCATTTTGACTCTCTTTTTTTTTTTTACTGTAATGGCTAGTCGAGAGAGCGACGCTATGGGCCTCCTCACCCATACTGAAGAGGTATTTTTTAAACTTATATATATTCTTGATATTATATTTGACCAATTAACTACTAACTTATCTTGTGCATTAATCACAGAGTACAATGAGAACTTCAATTCATGCCCAAACATTTACATTCTTAGATGTTGTCTCATGGTGTTCCTTACTTCTGATTAGCATGTTTTGGTGCTCCACTGGTAGAGTTAACCAAAAAATCAGTCCAGCTCCTCAAAAGTCAACCTCTGCGTCTCCGGCATTCTTATTATTTTGAAGAAGACCACCCATGCACCAAACGCCACCACCATATACAAGAATGATGGTGATAGAGTTGTGCAGCGGATAGGATACCACTGCCATCATCGCACTTGCCCATTGGTCCAGGATAAAGGCGATGATTCGCCCACGTGTGCTTATCGTCTCTTTGGTCGACAACATATTCAAAGGGAGAAGAGCCAGATGGCCATCCTGCCAATGCAGATCAATAGCAAATTCTATCACTCGAGCTTGTTAAGGAGGCAAGTGGCGAGGATTACGAATATTGTCTTTACAAGCTCGACTCCAATCGTCAAGAAAAGCTTCTTGTTGGCGGAAATGATACTAGGCTTCTCAAATATTTAAGGATGTATAGGATGACAGAGTCAGTCCACATACCTATCGAAAGAATTGGATTAAATAGGTGAGGATCAATATATCTTTAATGAACGAGGTCGAATGTTGGTCCTCGCCTGTTTGATCCAGTTCTTCCGACAGGCGTGTTGGATTAACTCTATCATTCTATACGTCCCTAAAATTTTTGAGAAAGTCGATACCACTTCCGCCAATGAGAAGCTCTTCTTGACGATTGGAGTGGAGCTTGTAAAGACGGTATTCACAATCCTCGCCAGTTGCCTCCTTGACAAGCTCGAACGACAGCGTTTGCTACTGATAAGCATCGGTGGGATGGCCATCTGGCTCTTCTCCCTTGGAATATGTCTCAAGATCATCGACAAAAGAGACAACAAGCACACATGGGTGGATCATCGTCTTTGCCCTGAACCAATGGACAAATGCGATGATAGCAGTGGTATCCTATCTGTTGCACAACGCTATCACCATCATCTTGTACTCGGTGGTGGCGTTCGGTGCATGGGTAGTTTTCTTCAAAATAATAAGGATGCCAAAGACGTAGAGGCGAACTTTGGAGGAGATGGAATGATTTTTTGGTGAACTCTACCAATGGAGGTCTGTGGCGCGAACAGACAAAGATGACAAGTACAAGTACAATAGAGGAATGTCACCGAGGCAACAGTGTCACAATCTAGATGTTAGGTTAATAGATTATCAGGATAATTAAAGACTAACCTAATACAGACTCTCCCAAGCCCTATGAAATCGCAGCTTAAGTTTATTCAGATAACTTTAACTTTGGAGTCGCCACTAACCATTTTTATGGTTAGATACCTAAATAAAATAGTGGAAGGACTATTTTATTCCTATGAACCAAATATTCAGAGAATTGATTATGCTAGTTAGGTGAAACTAACGCGCTTTCGGTATCTTAATTCCATGAACATCCTAAATCGGCACATCAAGCTTGATTGATTTTTCTTTAAGTTCAAGTGAGGTGTTTTTATGTTTTTACATTCTTAAATGAAATGCATGCAAGGACTAACGTATATGCCGAATTTATATGAATAAATTAAACATGCAAAATAACATCAAATTAATACAACATTCAAAGTAACATGCAAATAGTCATGCAATTAAATAAAATAAACATGCAAAGACTATATATAACACACAAAAATTCATATCTAACCTAAATAGCATGCAACCTTTATTCAAGCAATTTAGTGATGCAAATTAAACTATCCTAACATGGTGGTAATGACATGCAAAATGACATAGCAAAAACAAAATAAAATAACATATGACATAGACATGCAAGATATGAGACATGCGAAAATGACTATGCCATAAAAATGGATGAGGGACTAAATGGTACTCAGAAATATGAATGGCATGAGATAATGCAAGATCATGAATGAGCAGATTTTGTATATATATTTTTACATTATCGGCAATAAAAGATGCATGAGATAAAAGATATGCATGATATGCAAATGATATTTTTTGAAAAAGATGGAATGTAAGATTAATGATGCTCGAAAAAATAAGAAAAAATATGCAAACAGAATATTTGAAATGTGCATGAGGATGTGCAGAATTTCTTTCAGATTTTTCTTATCTTTTAGAATGATTTTTGGCCAAATCAGAAAAATCTTGATTTGATTTGACTTTCATTTCAGAGTAAACTTAATGAGATAATTTCTTAGAAAACTATATCTTAATTTTAGAAATTTTAAGTCTAACAGAAAATTCAAAATAGACAAGATATCCAATCAATCATATCCAAGATAACAATCAAAGCAAATAAACCCTTTCTATCTTGCATTTTTTTGGGAAAAAAAAAAGACATGCCTAAATCTAAAATCAGCTTTTGAAAGATAACGAACCAGATCTAAATGGCAATAGATTACCTTTCAAAAGGCCCGCTTTTTCTAAACTAGAGGATTATTCTCGAACGGTGACGAGAAGAATCGTCAAATTTTAGGAAAAAAACGTTACCTATTAGGAAAAGCAATTTTCCTAATTTAGATTAGTATTTTTTCTATTTTTTTCGAAAATATGCAAACGACATGATGTCTCAATTAAATATTCAAATATTCACATGAATATCAATTTATTCAAAAATAGACAACATTATCTGCAGAATCAATCAGACAATGGAAATTACCTATTTCGAATATTGTGCAAGATCATCTTTCCCCGTTTGAACTCAAAGGATCGGGATTGGATGGTGCCAGATGTCTCAGTGGTGTCTCTCAGCTCCTCTGGTGAAGACGCGGGGCTTAACCTCTGCGGAGACTGCTCTTGATTTTTGCCCGTCGAGACTCGGTGGATTGATGTTATGGTTATATGATCCCTAACGAAAGACAGAAACTCATGAATATAGACAACAGTCAACCTCCACTTTTTGACCGATCTCTCCACTAGCCTGCTACGCCTGCAACTCCTTGGATTCCATCTGGAAAAAACAAACAAAACCTCTCCTTTCTCATCTCCCTCCTCCGTGCCCCCTTTTGCGTTAGTTTTTCTGCAGAAAATGGCTTCGCCAAGAGGAGCAGAAGGGCCGATGGTGGCAGCTTTGTGACGGCAACGAACGTCGGGCAGCAGCTAGGCCAACGCAGGGATCGTCGGGATGCTGAACAGGACCTCCGGAACCGAGCAGACCCGTCGGGGGGGCTGAGCAGATGGTGCCGGGAGTGAGTGCCGTAGGACCGTCGGGACAGGGGGCTGGAGCCGTCGGGACGCGAGCAGAAGCGACGTCGGACTAGTGTAGCGGCGGTGGAAGGCGAGCAGAAGCAGCGAGCATCGCGATGAGTCGGTGTCGCCGGGGGAGGTGTTACGGCCAAAAAACCCAAACTCTCTCTCTCGTGCGCTCAGAATGATTGAGCTCCAAGCCCCTCTAACGAATATATACTCCCATCTTTCCAGATTTTTCGCCGATTTCCTCCCGTGATTGCCTCCTTTTTGTTACGATTCTGGGTTGAATATATCACAAAGTGTGCATTGCCCTTTGGGCACGTGGCCAAGTTTTTAACGATTCTGTTGGTGCCCAATCTTTCCGGTTTTCTTTCAATCAAATTACGTTGAATTTCAGAAGAATCGTACCAAATCTTTCCTTACTTGCCGTGCTGTAGTACTATTTCTCTATTGGGATTTTCGGAACGCACATTCCCTACTCCGATGGACTTGATAAGTTCAAAGTTTGACTGTGTCAATCTCAAGCAAGATTAACTAAGTCCCGAACCTGCCATTTAAGCACGTCTGCTGCCAGTCCAAACAAATTATATGCAAGCGCATGTATGCTGACGATTAACTTACTCTACATGCAAACTATATAAGAATAATTTAATATTTTTGCTAGGACCTAAGGGTAGTCCTAATTCTCTATGCGAAAATTAATGACTAAAGTGGATGGTCAAAATTCAGGTGCCAACAAACGGCAGCCAGGAGAATGCTTATAATGTAGTCGCTTTCCCGCGCATCTTTATGAGCTTTGATTTTGCTCGTGGTGCTTGACGAGTTGTTCTCGTATATTTCTTGGCATGCTCTTCCCCTTGCTTTGACCTTGCGGATCAGTTCTTTTGTTGGTCGTGCGATGCTGATTTCTCAGTTACACTGAACCAATCAGTTTGAGATTTGTTAGATATATTTTAGATATCTTCTTATCAGTTCGTTTGTCGATCGAGATTTCTCGATTGTGCTGAACCAATCAGTTTGGGATTTGTTAGAGATATTTTAGATATCTATCTCCCACAGAAAGAAATCTAAAATATCTCTAACAGGATTGAACCTTTGTGCGTGGCATTAGCGCTAGTGGAGTCTTCTTGGAGCAGTTCGATTTTGATGATCTTTTGAGATTACTTTTTTGATGCTCCGTTGGCTCTAAAAAGGAAACGAGAGCTATGGGCTTTGTGGAATTGAAACTTCTGGTGAAATGGGGCGCTCATCAGAGATTGATTCTAGGTGAGTAAGAATGGGTAGCAAATCCTTCTGTTGGGTGACACTTACCTATTTCATACCAATGTCATGTCAAGTACGTGGTCTTTATCTATAATACCAGTTCTTGAATGTCCTTTTTAAGCTAACCAATTGAATCTCCGTTTATGGTTAGAATTGAATCAAATTGTGTATTGACTATTTCAACTGCGATTGTGGGACGAAATATCAGTGCGGAGCACACCAAAGTCCCAAATAATAAATCACTGATGTTGGTGAGCTTTGGCGATTTTTGTTGTTTGTATCCTCAGAAGAAAAGGTTGATTTCGACAGGAATGCATAGGGATTCGCTCTAAAACCTCAACACTTGCAAAGATACGGAGAGTATGCTAATATTTACAACGTAAAGTGTGCCTGAGCTTTAGTTGAACTCTCAATGAGACAGTTCCAAGAATTATACTCTAATTTAAGAATAAAGATAAGGCTTTGCATACTTAGTTGTAATGTTCCCTGTTAGGAAGAAGAAGAGGAAGACGAAAGATCAAAGAAATGGCAAAAGCTTGCTCAAAAAAAAAAAATTGGACGCAGCCAAAAATTGCTGGTCTGAGAGATTGCATAAGGAGAGTTTGCCAAGTGGAGTAAGTGAGCACAGAGATGGGACGGTTTCAGACAGACCTGCCGAAGGCGATGATCCAAGTGACAACAAGCCTTCTGATAGTTCAATTGGAAGTAGCCCTGAAAGGGAAGTTCATTCTACAGAAAACTTCAAGTCCTATAAGGTGCCAAGATGGGCAAATCTTACACCCGTCCTTGGTGCAATTGAGAATATGATGAGTTTCCATATCAAGAGAGCAAAAAAATGTGGAGACTTGAAAGGTGTAAACGGTGCTCGTCTTCCAACAGTTGATGAAGTAAGTCATTCGGGACAGACTTCTGGAGAGGATAGTGAGGAAGACGTCGAAATTGATGAGGCATCACATGGCAGTACCAACTCTTCCAACGGAGAAAGAGTTGTTAGTGCAGGGATGCCCTTGGAATCTTCTTTCCCGTGGAGAGAAGAACTAGAATGTCTTGTTCGAGGAGGACTACCCAAGGATGTAACGAGTGAGGTAAACTTGGCAACTTTTACCATGTATACAATATTTTCGAGCTGTTGTTGGCCGGGACCTTTTTATATCCCTCCGAGAAAATGTTGTCTTCACCACAATCACGTGTTTTAGGCATGGCAAGCCTTTGTAGGTGTAAGAACACGTCGAACAGAGAAATAGCTCCAGGATTTGCTAGCACGAGAAGCTAGTGATGACGAGGGGAAAGCGCTTGACAATTCATCTGGTGTACCACAGAAACTGAAAAGGCAGATTGAGAAGGTCATTAGATGCACACATTGGACTTTATCCTTCGGTCTTTTCAATTTGTAGGAGCCATTTCTTTTGCTTTGCATTGCCATGAAGGATTCTCCTGAACTAATTAGTGCTTTTTTTGCAGGTTTTACCTCGGACATTCCTGGGACATCCTGCTTTAGATGAGAATGGTAGAAACTCATTGAGACGATTACTCGTAGCATATGCACGGCATAATCCCTCCGTTGGATGCTGTCAGGTTATGAGGTGAAGCAGAATCTCATTGTAAAATCCTGCCTTTTTTAAAGGGTTTATCTCCATATACCATGTTACCACTGTTGCCCCCTGAACTTAAGGCATGACTCTAGATGGTAGTGCATCGAAAGAAGCCGAACATGCAGGAGTCGGCGGCAAGGATAAGTGGTCGAGGGCGAGCCTGGCGGCCTCATTGGGAGCTCCTTCGGAGGATATTCAAGGATTCGGAGTCTCGAAAGAGTGGTCGTTCACGGAGATGGTGCCAGTTAAGCAAGGCACGTGCTCTCAGGCCTTCTTTCACAGCCGGATACTCGGGCATGCTCCATGATCGCCAGTGGTACAGCTCTTGTAGCTTGCTTTTGTACGTTCTTTTATTTTTCAGAGTAGAAAAAGAGGAAGACGAGGGAAAAGGAAGGTGAGAGGTGAGAGAGGAAAGAGGGAGGGAGAATCCGCAGAGTAGAGAGAGAGAGAGAGGGGTAACGGGACGAACGCAATACTTTCTCCAACAATCTCTCCCCATAACAATTCATGCTGATTCTAGTTTGTTTTATCAAATAAATTTGAAAGACAGTATTTTGACTTTATTTGGCATTATGCTTTCTTAATTTTTAGTGATAATTTATCAGATATTTGATGTCCATAGTGAATGGGTTATTTCTTCTAGTAACAAAAATCAAAAAATTGTTCAATGTGAATTATATATGAAAATAGACATAGGAAAAAACTATATCTTTTCCAAAAAGTGCATTCACCATGAAAATATACAATCTCTAAGTAATGTTCAAAGAGTTAGCATGCCTTACCATATCGAGTTACGATGGTATGAATAGCTGAAATTTAAATATCTTGATTTTCTTATTTCCATGGGAATAGAAAGAAGGTTTTTTGATATGTCATTCGAAATTAATGTGGATTTGGAATAGGTTGTGATTCTTTCAAAGTTGTTTTTTTTTTTTTTTGAACTCGTTGGTGAGGATTACCTCACCAATTAAAACTCACAAAGAAAAAAAAAACGATAAATGGAAGAGCCAGAAGAAAAAGAAGATAAGGGCATTTTTATCAATCCACCTCTATGTCGATACGAAAGAGAGATTGAGTGTGACACGAGACGTGAAACCTGGTGGCTCGAAATTTTTTGGGAGGGAGAAAACTCTCGGCTATCATGCTGAATCAATGGAAAATGGTAGTAAAAACATTTATTCAAAGTACAACTCAAGAAAGATCACACCTCACGATAAATTGATAAAAATTGAAGAACCCATTTGAACATCAAAAGAATGGTAAAAGTTAAAGAGAAAACTTTATGGATGATTATAACAATAGTCTCAAATGTGACCAAGGCTTTTTAGTTCAATTATGGAATGAAAGGTAACCCTTTTTTTTAGCTGTTGTTTGCCACATGTCGTATGCATGTAACTCTTGCCAACGATTCGTTGGTGTCTCCATCGTGGCGCCTGCCAACAGATTTGACTGCCCATGTGTTATGCAGCTTGGTGTGGTCATCTTGTTCAATGCTAACCCTCTCTGTTTGAGCAGGGGTGCAATTTGGCTCACCCGCACCGGACCGTTTCTCCACCGGACTCGGGACCGTGGTCCTTACTGGTTCGTATGAGATCCGGTCAGGTTCCAGGACCAAAAAAAAAAAAAAGTGACTTGACATGAAAATCCGGACATCTTCCCCATCCCACCTTAGCATCTTCAGACCGGTTCATTTTTTTTTTTTTTTTGAAAATTGAGGATGAATTCTGTCCCGCTCCTTGGCAACTTTTTTTTTTCTATTTGGGAAAGTCAATTAAAATTATTAATTTCAACAATTAAAGAATAATTTTGGTTTATATTTGTTTTCTTGGGTCCGATCCGGTCCATTTATAATCCGGTCATGTCCGGTTCCCGAATGGTCGGTCTGTGTTCCCGGTTCCGACAATTGGGAACCGGGACCACCTCCGGTTCCGGTTCCTTGAATGGAACCGGACCGGATCGGGAACCAATCACCCCTAGTTTTGAGCGCTATTTGGTGGAGTTCCACTGACCTATGCATCTGTGAGCACTTTATCCGGAACGAGCAAGGGCTCCACCGTTTTTAGGTTTAAAGGAAATGATTCTTACAAACCTCATATGTGAATAGCTTACAGGAAAACAGAAAATAAAAAAAAAAAGACAGTTGACATGAAATCCGAAATGACATCTCTCCACCCCATCCCACCTTACACTTCAGTAAAGTTCATTCTTTTTTTTTTCATTTGAAAAGTGAGGATAATTTTTGTCCCGGCATGTAATTGGTGAATTTTTTTGTTGGGCGATTTGGCTGAAAGTATTCAAGGAAAAATATTTTTTTAATTTCATTAAAAGGAACTAAAAAGAAAATTTAATATTCTAGGATCTTGTCATTCAATAATAATAATAATAAAGTAATGCAGTGTTACTAATACCTCATGAATTTGCTTCCAATATCTCTGTGGGTATGGGCTTCAAAATCTTTGATTTCGCCAGCTCCGGTTGCCAAATCCTCACAAATGGAAATGTTGACTTTCAATCAATGTTCTTTATCTGCTGAGTCGCGTTTGGCAATTCCCGCAGTAAATGCCGCCGGAGTTCGACTTATATTTGCCGTGTGAGCTGAGTGGAGAAGAAGGAACGAGCAAGGGCTACGCTGGTTTTAGGGTTTCAAGGAAATAGATTCTTAGAAACACACAACGGTCACGAATGGTTTGCATAGCTTTAAAATTAAATATAAAATATTTAAAAATAATTAAAAAAAGTGTGAGATGACGATTCTGGAAAGTACTTTCGCCGCTTTAGATTTAGGAAAGCGTGATAAAAATTTTCACATCATCCCTAACAACATCGCACAAGTATAATAAAACAAATGTGCTTCTTTTTCATAGTTGCTACTAATTTACCAACACATACATGACGTGGTTTATATATTCAAACATAGTCGGCACAACACACAAAAGAACATAGTCTTGGGAAAGGGTTAAGGTTTTCCTATCTTCTCTACCAACTGAGCCGCATCATGGACCTCCTTCGTCGTCGTGCCCACACGAGTTCCCATCGATCACCGAGAAGGGTCCCATCGTCTCTCTGTCAACTTTCGTACACCAAATGACAGAGCGATAGGGGAGGAGTACAGGTAATCTCACCTCCACCCAGACTGTAGAACTAAAACTTAATCTATATAGAATTAGCCCCTGGAATGAGTATGTCCTCCCCCCACATTCCCATTATATCTACGCGCGCCGCCCCGCACACACACACATCGAGATCAGTTCACCTAGAGTGCCATAACTTATGTACGACGCTTATATGAGTATTATCTTTTTTTTTCACTTACTTAAGTGTCACCAGTGATTTCCTCATCGAAAATCCATGTAGGCGTTGAAAAATCTAAGGTGCACTGCCGAGACCCTTTTTTTGATTTTTTAATGTTTTCTAATTTTTTAATATTTTGAAATTTTAATTCCTTTGTTTTTCTTTTTTTTTTCATTTTTTCCCTTGGTTGCGAGGGTCATCGGTGACCCTCGTTGGCCTTGGGCAGGGTCGTCATGTTAGGAACATGAATCTTTGAAAGAAGAAAAATAGAGGAGGAGGAGGAGAAGAAGAAGAAGACAAGCGACTTTTTTACGTAGAAAAATCTCTTTAAACCAGAAGGAAAAAAAATCACGGTGCCGCACTAGGTAATCTTCACTATTAGTATAAGTATCAGTGTTACAAGCTTTAGCGCTGCAAAAGCAAAAGATATTGCACCAATTCATAGCAGGAGTCTAGGGCATGCATAGTTATGATGTAAATTACAAGTATGTCATATAAAAGCTCTACACTTAATAATTACAACTATGCCATGTAAAATCTCTACACTTAATATTGCTTTTCTTTTCTATCAGACTCCACAAATCCATCAATCTCCCACTTGGAGACTGATCTTCAAATAGCAATATTCTTTCATGATCTTCAATCCTCTTTGTAACCAATTGCCCCTGTATGACGTCCCCTCATCACTATCCATAGAGGCCACTGCAGTAATGCACAACCTCAGTTTCTCAATGGCGATAACCTTTGTTAACATATTTGCTAGATTTTCTACACCAAGAATCTTCTTCAATGACAATGTCCCATAGATTCTTTACAAGACAAATAGCACTCCGACTATAACTGAAAAGAACACTACTATCCTGCTCCTTGCCTATCTCCTTCTGAAAATTTTTCAACCAAATCATCTCCTTACCAGCTTTAGCTATAGCAACATACTCTACTTCAGTAGTGGAAGAGACACACACATTTGAAGTCTCGACATCCAACTGATTGTAGTACCAACTAAAGTAAAAACATAACCCAAGGTTTTCTTCTTGTTATCCAAGTCACCACCAAGATCTGCATCCACAAAGCCTTGTAAGTTACACCGTTTTTTCGCAAAATATAATGACATACCTGAAGTGTCTCTCAAGTATCTTAATAACCACTTTACAGCTTCCCAATGCTTTATTCCTAGATTAGCCATGTGTCTGCTCACAACTTCCACTACGTGAGCTATGTCTGGTCTAGTACACACTATTGCATACATTAAACTGCCAACAAGGACGCATAAAGCACCTTGCCATATATTCCCGCTCTTTATCTTGGGCTTTGTAGTGTGAACTTCAAATCTGTCCAGCACATCCTCAATGTACTTTTCCTTGAGATAACTTTAGAATTCCCTTAGATCTATTCCACACGATCCTCATCCCAAGAATTTGATTCGTTGCTCTCAAGTCCTTCATTTGAAACTCTTTTGACTATTGTTGTTTCAGTATTGTGGATTCCCTCATGCTAGATCTTGTAATGAGCATATTATCCACATGCAATAGCAAAATAATATAGCAATCATCAAATTTCTTGAAGTAACAGCAATGATCCATCTCACTTCTAGTGAACTTGTTACCGCATATAAAGGGGTCAAAATTTCTTGTAACATTGTCTAGGATCCTATTTCAAGCCATATAGACTTTCCTTCAGCTTGCAGACATAATTTTTTTTTCAAAACCTAAAAACTTCTGGTTGTACCATATATATCCTCCTCTAAGTTACCATGGAGGAATGTAGTCTTTACATCTAACTGCTCTAGATGTAAATTCTCAGCAACAACAATACTTAACACTAGCCCTATAGTAGTCAATTTCACAACTGGAGAGAAAATTTCTATGTAGTCAATTCCTTCCTTTTGCTGAAAAACTTTTATTATTAACCTTGCTTTGTACCTCTTGTTGCCATTAGGTTCTTCTTTGAGCTGGTGCACCCACTTGTTCTACAATGCCTTCCTCCCATCTGGTAATCGAGTTAACACCAGTTCTATTCTTCTCGAGTGAATCCAATTCATCTTGAATTGCTAACTCCCACTTAATAAAATCTTTAACCTGCACTGCTTTCGAAAAATTTTCTGGTTCACCAGTGTCAGTTAAAGTTAAATAATTCAGTGACGGAGAATACCTCTATATAGGTTTAGATGTTCTACTAGATCTTCTCAAAGTGGGCTCAGGATATATCATTCTTGTTCTGATTTTTCATTAGAATCTACAGCAATAGTTTTCAAGATTTCTAACCGTAACACTCTTAAAAACTCCTTCCAATTCAATCTCTCTAGTCTCTACCGTTTTCTTCTTCACACTAGATTCTATCACAGCTTTCTCCTTGTAAAATAAGTTTTCATTGAATGTAACATTAGCAGTTCTTATTATTTTTCTATTTTACTCATCCCAAAATCGATAGCCAAATAATTAAAACCATATCCAATGAAAAAATATTTTTTTGCTTTTGCATCAACCTTACATCTATTTTCGGAATCTATGTGGACATATGAAACACAACTAAAAAGTTTCAGATGCAGAAATGTATCGTTTTTTACTCCATTCTTCTTCTGGTAGCTTGAAATCCAGTGGAACTGAAGGCCCACTATTGATCAAATATGTTGTTGTGTTAATTGCATCTGCCCAAAACATCTTGGGCAATCCTGCTTGCATCCTCATACTTCTTGCACACTCTTTCAAAGTTCTATTCATCCTCTCAACAACTCCGTTTTGTTGCGGTCTATTGAGAACAGTTCTTGTCATTCTGATTCCGTTCTTTGCACAAAATTGCTTGAACTCCTTGCTATCATACTCACCACTATTATTGGACCTTAGACATTTAATCTTTAGGCTAGTCTCATTCTCTACTTCAACTTTCTATCTCTTAAAAGTAGGCAAACATGTCAGATTTATTTTTAAAAAAATAAACCATATCCTTCTGGTGGAGTCATCAATAAACGTGACATAATAGCATGAGCCCTAAGTGAATGGACAAGGGCTAGCCTCCACACATCTATATGCACCAACTCTAATTTTCCTTTCATTGGTTCTCTCCCATCTTCAAAAAACTGAGACGTTTCTACTTACCCAAAACGCAATCTTCATATAGACCAATATCTATGGACTTCAAATCAGGCAATTTTCCCTTAGATGCTAACAACTTCATTCCCTTTTCGCTCATGTGTCCAAGCCCGCAGTGCCATAATTTACAATCCACTTTCGACTAGGGGTGATCGGTTCTTGGTCAATCTGGTTCCCCTCAAGAACAGGGAACCGGACTAGTGGTCTTGGTTCCCAATTTGTCGGTCTTGGAACTGGACCGACAAATGGACCGGACTAGACTGAAAAAAAAATGCAACCCAAATTATTTTCAACCTATTGAAATCGGCAACAGAGAACCAAATTGGGAAAAAAAACCGTGAGATCAGGAACAATATCCCTATAATGACTTGAGAAGATGGACCAAACTGGGAAAAAAAATCGGAACAAAGTAGGCAACAAGAGACAATTCTAGATTGAATGAAAACAAACTCCACAGTTTGTTAAGAATAAAGCAACTTGATGAATGGCAGCAGCATTAAAGTCCAATGACATCGAATGGACTCCATTCGATCCAAAAATCAAACTCTTCCACATAGCGATTCCAAAGCATAACAATTGAAGCAAAACAAAATAGAGGGAAGGCAATCAACATATTTAGAAAGAACTAAAATCAATTCTGAGTCTAAAAACTAGAATTCAGTCATGTGCCCACTTTCCAAGACTCTAAGCTTTAAAACTCAACAACAATTCATGTCCAAGACTTCAAGTGCCCACAGTCCAAGCTTTAAAATTCAACAACAATTCAATGCATCCCCATATCTATATGATCATCAAAAGCACATTGAAAGCACAACCAAAGGGGGAAAAAAAAAGGCACACATGATCACCGAACATTAACCGAAATGACAGTGAATATAAAAATGGAAAACTTCTAGACTTCAAATCCTTTCTTCATATTGATGGATGAAGTGCAGCCCAAGCTACAATAAGCATATATAAATAACAAACATTAGTTTTGAATTAGAAATAGAATTATTAGAAATCAAACTCAAATAATGAATGAAAAATCTCACCATATATATTCCTTCCACCAACTTGTAACTCTATTTACCGGTAAGCTCTGAGTGAACATCATCCATAGCTAACAAAAACAATATATTAATTAAAGCATTCACTTGTTAGATATATGAAAGAATTACAAGATAAAAAAGAAAAGATATATCCATGACTTACCCAACTCGAACTTTTCAGCATTCTCGATACATTCTTCAACATTAACGGTTTGTTAACCACTCTCAACCAATCTTGAGCACAAATCAAAGCTTCCACCACTCTAGGAGTCAAAGAACTTCGGTAGCCATCAAGCACGACCAAATGTGCTGAAAGTGGACTCCGAAGCAACGGTTGTTAATAGAATAGCCAAGACATCTCGAGCAATTAAAGAGAGGATTTTTATACTTTTTGGCCGGCAGTACTCCACCACATCAAAATGTCAAGATTAGACCTTCTTCACGTGCGGCTTGAAGATACTTTCAATCTCGGATAAATTGGCCCTCGGCCACTTTTTTCTCCTCATCCATAAAGTATTTGAATGCCTTGTCCCCATCGAAAGTCAAATAAAACGCAGTGAAACCAACCTCATCTTTGTGACCTTCCCATGCCTATCAAGATCCAAACCACCACCACCATCAATGAAAAGTTGACCACCCAAATTTTTGTCACCGGAAGGTCCGAAACCACAAGACTTCTCATAAAAATCAAACAAACGTTCCAGGTAAGTCCTCACATAATCGCACCTTTCATTTACTATCTCATCATCATCATAGATTAGTTTATAACAATATCGCACATATTTCATCTTTTTTTTTATCCAAGATCACCGCAATCAAGACCATCATGTTTACTTTTTTGAAACTCCCATAATTTTTGTCAAACTTTTCCTTCATCTTCACCCCTGTAGCTCTCACTCTAGGATCTAAAGCATTCTCCGCTTGTTTCAGAGTTTTATATAAACTAGCTATCTCATCAAAATAATCATTTGAAATGATATACAAAGTCCCGGACATCTTTGTTGGTGGAATCATAAAACTTCTTCAAAAATATGATAAGAATTCTTGCATGTTCCCAATCTTCATGTCTAGGAGTTTCATCTTCAAGCTCAGCTGAGAAAAGAGGATCATCTTCTTCTAGCCTTTCAAAAGCTTTCCTTAACTTTAAGGAGGTGTCTAACATGAGTAAAGTGGAGTTCCATCTAGTGGAAACATCAAGACAAATTGAACTTATAAGTGATCCTTGCACTCTCAATGCAAGTTGAAATGATTTAGCTCTCATGGAAGAACCCTTCACATACATACCTAAATGTTGACACTTGATTTTTGACCAAATTTTATTTTGTAAAATTTTTAGAAATCCGTAAAAAAAGTGGAAGGAAATTGAAAAATCAACTTTGGAGACTCAAGCCTAGGCCTAGGGAACCAATTTGAACAAAAAATAATTTCCTTATTTTTCGTATTTTTCTGCATTTTTTATTTCAAAAATTCATTAAAAAAATATAAAAAATGAGAAAATTGAAAAATCAACTTTGGAGACCTTAGCCAAGCCTAGGGAACCGAATTTTGAACAAAAAATAATTTGCCTTATTTTTGCATTTGTTTAATATTTTCAGAAATTAGGAAAATAACAAAGGATTAATAAAAAAATAGCATTTGAAGCCAGAAAAATTACCAAAAATATAGTCAATATTTTTAATTTAATTTTCTCTGCATTTTGGTTGAACAAAATTAGAAAAATAAAGGTGGGAATCTAGGTTTTCTTTGTTAATTTCATTTTCAGAATAAATCCCAATAATTCTAAAATTCCATTTTAGCTCTTTATTTTACAAATTTAATTTTTTAGAGTCGTGTCACACTTCCTACTTTTCAAAATAAAATTCAGTCCAAAGCCTCAGAATTGCCCAATTTCGCTGAAAAGGACAAAATGCAATTGCTGATTTTTCAAATTAGTCCTAAAATCACTAAAAAATGAATTAAAATTTTTCTAGGGACTAAATTGAAAAGTTGGGGCGACGTCACCCCTAGTTTTTGACCCTCTGAATTCAATGGTGGCAACAATTTTTGCAAAAAAGGGCCTAAGATTTGGATTTTGCGAAATGGGTTATCGGGTGAATTTAGAAATTGGGTTTTTACATTAATCTTTGGGTTAATTGACATGAAATGTCAGTTCCCCAATGTATTTGATGCCATAGAATTCAATTTTGGGGTTTAATTCGCCTAATTGTGGACTTTGGAGGGGTTAATTTTGAGGAAAATTTGGTCAACCGGGTCAGTCGGATCGGGTCGGATCCGACCCGATGACCCGGTAACCAACTGAAGTCAACAGGACCCAAATCTGGTCCTTCTCCTTCGCGCGAATGGAGTTCAAAAATAAGGGACAAATCCGAACCGAATGATCGAAGGTGATTCTGAGAGATTTGGGGAAGTTGAGCGAAGATTCGAGCTGAACTGAACGAGACGATCTCGGGGAGTTTGAAGATGCAAAAATCGAGTTAAAAAGGTGAGAAAAGAGGATCATTTAGGTGGGGACATTTTGGCCGAAAAAAACTTGGGCTGCAATTGGAAAATTCGAGCGATTGAGAGTAGACCAAAGTTCGGAAAACAGCGTGTTCGAGAGGGTTGCTGGAGGTCCAGGAGATTCGACCCGACACCAATTTCGACGTTCGTCGGTTGCCTGAAAAGTTAAGTCCCGAACTCAGCTCAGCTCGGTGCTTCAATGGCAACTTCTTAATTTGCCGCCAGATCCTTGCCTCTTTTTGTGTGCGTTTTGCTCACCTTACCTTCCTGATCCCGGCTACATCTTCGTTTTGCATTGAAACCCACATATAAACCCGAGTTGAGATCTCAAACCCTAAGCTCACATCTGCTCGACTCAGTTCGGCTTAATCCGGGGTGCAATCTAGGTTCAATCAGAACCCCAGGTAAGTTTCTGGGTACTCGTGGTAGTTACCCTTTAACTTAATTGAATTGTTATGGTCTGAAATAAGGCGATTCGGCCGCCATTGTTATAGTCGGTCTGAGCTTGATTTTATGAATCTACGTTGATAATTAGAGCTAATTCTCGGGTTATGTTGTAGAGATGTGGTAGAAGGATCGTTCAAGACTGATTCCATTTTCATCTCGGTCGAAAATTCGCCGTTAGATGATCGCCTGAAAATGTAGCCGTTCGTCTGGTGCAGGCTAGAGGAAGAAGATGAAGTTTCCGAGCATCCTCTGACTTGGTCAACAAGCCGACGGGAGCTGAACGTGGCCCAGGACACGTCAATCGCACCACGTCGACAGCTGACCGAGTTGGAACGATGACTTGGACGCTTTGGTCAGCATGTGAATAGTTAAAATAAATGGACGGCTAGGATTAGTCCAGGGTTTTGATCTTCAGGCCGTAAGTCTCAGTTAGTGAGGGCATAGCAACGGCCCAGATCTGGTCATAAGCAGATCCGACGGTTGAAATTTAGTCGCTGTTTTTTATCCTTTTTTGGAGAGTTTGCGCACCCACGTGGCAGAATCCTGGACAGTAGGATTAGACAGATAGGCAGGAGAAGGAAAAAAATAAAAAAATAGAATGAAAAATTCAAAAAATCCCCCTCCCCCCAAAAAATTCACTAAAACTACGTCGTTTTTAGGTAATTAGGCATTGATTATGTCGGGCCTGGTGTCCGTGTGTATGGGAGGTTGGTCAATACGGCCTGGTAACAATGGTCCGTATAACAAGAATAATAAGAAAATTCAAAAAAAATAAATTAAATAAAAAAAATTAATAAATTAAAAAAAAAATTTTAAACAAATAGGAAATTGCAAAAAGTAGTAATACGGCGTCGTTTGAGGTTGATCTAGGATTTGGGCCTGGCGAGGGCCGGTGTTCCTCGGAGGGACGGGTCGACCCGACCGATCCTTGCTCGAAAAAAAAATTAGAAAACAATAAAAAATAATAATAATAATAAACAAATAAAATTATAAAAATAATAACAAAACATTAATAAATAAAATAATAAAGAATACAAAATCAAGAATAAAAAAATTCTTAAAAAAATCTGGTTAAAAAAAAATTAGAAAAAAAAGCCGGAGAAAATATAGGGAAATAAATAGAAAATATAAACTAAGAAGATTAAAAAAATAAAAATCATAGAAAAATCGTAAAAATTCGTTAAGAAAATCGTAAAAAAAATTTAGAAAAATTGTTTGTTGAGTTCTCTCTCAGACAATATAAAAACTGTTTGAAAAGCTAGGAAAAATATTATAAATTAAAAAGTGAAAATTTCAAAAAAAATATAGAAAAAAATTCTAAAAATAGTGAAAAATTCACAGAAAGTTGTGAGGGAAAATCCTAAAAAAATTCCCCAGCGGGAGGAAGGGGGGGAAACAGGAAGATGGCAAAAACATAGAGAAAATATTCTATTAAAAATAGGAGGAAAAGAAAAAAAATCCCACAACAAATTCATAGGACGATCCTCAAAAAAAATTGGCCGACGAAAAATTGTCCAAAATAGTGAAAATCCTTCAGAAAAAATTCTTAGAAAGTACTAAAAAATTCCAGAAAAAATTACAAAAAATTTAGGGTAGGAAAAAAAATCAGAAGAAAAATTCCACAAAAAAAATTGTGAAAGTTAGGGAAAAAAAACCACATCTTCAACAATGGTTTGACCCCTAATTTCCACATTTTTGAATTCCCGAGCCTTCCAAACATGACAATTTTGCTTCCCTCCCCCCCCCCCGGCCTCAACTGACCCGCAGAGTTTAGTTACCCCCGAACCATTCCAAATCACCCCGAACAATCCCTGCGAAACTGAATTGACGCCGCTTTCCTAGACCTTTTAAGGACTCCCTTTTATTTGTATGATTGATTCGACGTGGACCTCTCTGGTTGCGCATTTATTTTATAATTTCGTGATTGAATGGATAGATACTGTAAAATTAGAGTGTCTTGGTGTTTGTGTGTGTGTTTGGTGTTTGTTTTTTTTTT
>JAGVVM010021142.1:0-23923 GCA_019149425.1 Psidium friedrichsthalianum | reverse complement strand
GGATGGAACGAGGGAGAGGAAGCAACGAAGGAGAGGAGGTGGAGGGGTGACCGGCCGAAGGAAGTGAAGGGGGAGGAGAGAGAATGAGAGTTTATAATATAGAAAAGACAAAATGGTGAGTAGTGGAGTGGTTGATGGGGAATTGTGATTGAGTGAGACTTGAGTTCATTGAAGTGCATGGGAAATTGTGCCAAGATTGATGTGATTTGACACTTGATTGTTGTGTGACATCTGATTGATGTGACATCTGATTTGACTTGCCTCGATTTGTGTGCCAAATGCACCGATCGGGTCCCGAGCGCGAACGGATTTCAGACTGGATTTGGCGTCGGCCCATCGATTCTATTCTCAAAAATCCTAATTTATCTAATTCTAAGGACTGAGCATTTACCGGGGGCATTTCGGTAATTTCCTTTCACGTCTTGCTTCTCGACGCGCACAGCGGCTGTCGCCCTTCGGGCGACGCTTCGGAACTGATTTCATTTCTTCATTGCGTTCATCTTACTAATTCGATTGTCCATCGTCGAATTTCATTTTGTGGTCAATTTCATTAAATACCGACTCGGTCTCAGTCTCAGACCAACGGGCGGCTGATTAGGAGGAATTCCCAGATAGCCCTTCCCCTTCGGTTGGTCATCTCGGGGCAGCTAGTCTGAGTGAGCGTCGCCCAGAGTGTATTAACGAAGCATTTCCATTCGTTTAGAAATTCCGACAAATGGGTCGAATTTTCAGACTGTCACACACACACACACACATCTCTCTCTCTCTCTCTCTCTCTCTCGTCTCTCTCTCTCTCTCTCTCTCTCTCTCTCTCTCTCTCTCTCTCTCCGAACTCCAGAGATTTCGTAGCCCTCTCTCCCTCTGGCCGAAGCTAGAGAAGCGCATTTTGAGGTCTCCCGTTCTCGACGCCTGCTTCATCGGCGACTCGGCGATTCTCTCCCAAATGCGGACTGGTGTCCGCAGCTAATTACGAGCCAATCTGTCGAGATTGAGCCCCTCCGGGCAATGCGATTTGCATTGTCAGCCATTCGCTGATACTCCTCTTTCCTGCATCATATTCGGCGCACGACCCGAACAAGCGGCGACGCATAAACCAGACGTTTCGGCGATGTGACGAAGGGGTGACCAACAGAGGCAGCAGCCCGTGGTTAAAGGCTACCCCGATAAGTCACTAGACCCTCATTGATACTTAGTGCGTTCTCAGATCTGGAAAACTGAATGGAAAACGGGCAAGAAAATGGAGGTTTGGGAGGCTGGTCTGATGAGTTTGGTTCTCGGTGGACCATTCTTTAAGCTGGGTGAGGCTCCCTAGTAAGACGTCGTACGAAGAAGAAGAACCAGGTGGAAATAAAAACAGAAGAAAAATCAAAAAAATCAAAACAAAAAAAAAAAATAAAAATAAACATGGGCGTGTGGGCTGGGTCAAGTCTGATTTGTATTTGAGCCTTAGCAGTTTTGGGTTCAATTTCTTTGTTATTTTTTATGCATCGAAGTGCGCTCACACCGAGGGCCAATCAGTATGTATACCCAGATCGAAGGAGCTTGGTCTGGTCCAGTTTGGGTCTGGTTTCATGACCCGGCCCGATTCGTTTTTCATTAAAAAAAAATATAAAAAATTAATTAATTAATTATTAAACTAAATTAAATTAAACTATAAATTAATAAATAATATAATAATAATAAAATTCAAAAAGATTCAAAAAATTCTTAGAAAATTGTGGGAAATAAAGAATGACTACATTCAACTGGTTGACCTGTTTCCACTTCTCAATCCTTGAAAAATGACCATTTTTAACCCTTCTAATCAGTTCGACCCAAATCTTTTCGAGTCTTTTCAATGATTTTTCATGAAATAAAAAATAGTACCGCAAGGGCGTTAGAGTAATCTAGCGTAACCAAGTCCCCGAACTTTGAATATCTAGTTCGTAGAAGTAATTTAGTTTTCCCGCTAATTTACTTAAGTTTCTAATCAACCTACCAATAACGATTAGTGGCGACTCTAAGTCAAAATTTTTTGCATGAAAAGAACCTAAGTTGCGATTCGGTAGGACTTAAAAGGGTCTGAATTAGGTTAGTCAATTAACTTGATAATCCGTTAACCCGGGAAATTTCGAAATTTTTTCGGGTCGCGACACTCTGCCATCTACGTGGTGGTGTGAAGATCTCGTATATTCCATCTTTTGTATTTTAATTTCTATACTATCGAACCCCAGAATTAGTAAGTCGAGCCACCTGCTGGAAGTTCTTTATTTACTGCTTTTTGTATTCTATTTTCTGTAGTTTAATTTCCATATTATCAAACCACAGAATCGATGGGTCGAGCCATCTACTGGAAGTTCTTTATTTACTACTTTCTATACTCTATTTTATGCATTTTGATTTTTACATCATCGAACCCTAGAATTAGTAGGCCGAGCCACCTACTGGAGGTTCTTTATTTACTGCTTTCTGTACTCTATTTTATGCATTTTGATTTATACATTATCAAACCTCAAAATTGGTGGGCCGAGTCACCTGTGGAGGTCGTAACACTGCACAGAAGTCGTTAGCTCACTCCCTCTTTCGGCTTCAGAGAATTTTTAATGTTTATCTTTATATACTGCTTTTTATATCAAATCTTTTAATATTGTGTTTATATTCAGAATATTTTACATCGTCAGTCTTATTTAATTCGAAAATACCAAAAAAATGTCATTCATGTACATTTCATATAGTATAGCTCATGCATACTTTGCCATGCCGCATACGTATTCGTATTTTTAATTTCCTGTACTTTTCGATCCGAACCCCAGAACGCGGTAGGCTCTGCCTCCTACTTGGTGGTGTAAAGATCTCAAGTATTCTGTTAACTGGTTTTGTGATATATATGTCGTATTCGTATGTCACGTACGCATGTCACGTGCGTATGTATACACGTATGCATATCGTATTCGCATGTCACGTACGCATGTCACGTGCGTATGTATACACGTATGCATATCGTATCGCATGTCACGTACGTACGTCGTATTCATATCGTCATTAATTCATGCATAATCATTCAAAAAATTTCAAAATAAAAAAATCCCAAAAATTAGGAAACAGGCCATTTCGACCGGCCAATCCTAGTTTTGATAATTTTCCTTCCTAATCTTTTGAAAATGACGATTTTGCCCCTTATAGGCGAATTGTCTTGAAAATTCTAGAAAATTAAAAAAAAATCCAAAAATTAGGAAGCGGATCATTTTGACCGGCCAATCCTATTTTTGATAATTTTCCTTCTTGATCTTTTCAAAATGATGATTTTGTCCCTTATAGGAAAATTTTCTTGAAAAATTCTAGAAAATTCAGAAAAATCTCAAAAATTAGGAAGTGGGCCATTTCGACTGGCCATCCTATTTTTGATGATTTATTCGTGTGTCGCGTCCACATGTCCGCTTTCACATGTTGTGCACGCATGTCCACGTATGCATCAATCGTGTACAGATGTTACATATACATGTCCATGGATGCATGTCGCGTTCGCACGTTCACGTATGTATGTCGCATTCGCACGGTGTATTCGTACATCTTTGTATTCACATGTCATATTCGTACGTCTTTGAATATGCATGTCGTATTCGTATGTCTTCGTATCCATATAATCGTATTCGTATATATTCATATCCGCCTGTCCGTATTCGTATACCTATATACGCATGTCCACGTACGGATGTCGCATCTGCATGTGCTCGCGTGCTGTATTTGTATATTCATGTTCGTATGCCGTATTTGAGTGTCCACGTTCACATGTAATGTACGTTCACGTTTGCATGTCATATTGTATATCCAAACTCGCATATGAACGATTGCATGTCTGCATTCGTATATATACATTTGCGTGTCTATATTTGCATATTCACGTTTTGCCTATCCATACACCCATTACCATCCCTGCATTTCATATAAAAAGTGAGAATACAAAAAGAAAAAAAAAAGAACACCTCACTAGAGCATTAGGAGTAAATCAAGTCTGAGTTGCCAAATTAGGATATTCATGTAATTAAGATACCGAAAAGGCATTAGTTTTAATTAACTAGTATAACCAAGTCCCCGAACTTATAATCTCTGGTTCGTAGAAATAATTTAGTTCTCTCCTTAATTTACTTATGTTTCTAATTGACCTACCAAAAAATGATTAGTGGTGACTCTTATTGAAAATCTTTGCATGTTAAATATTGAACCTAAGTCGCGATTTGATAAAGTTTGGGAGAGCTTAAACTAGGTTAGTTAATCTAATTAATTAATCTGGTAATCCATTAACCTAGAATTTCACTCGTTCAAATCTTTTAGGTCGTGACACCCGTGCATCACGGATATGAAATGAGATGGAATGGGGTACGTCGAGCAGTTCCACTATGCATAACCATTACAAAAACTATGGAAAGTCTGGGCACAACAGGCAAACTTATACATACAGATCAGCCCGAGAATGAAATATAGATAGTGTGTGAATATTGAATGTAATGCATCTGATTTGTACCGTCTGACCATGGCATATTTTCTCAATTTCATGAGCCATCCATATCACAACCACACCTCCCATCACAAGATATATCATCAGTGAACGTAATCAAAGTTGAGAATCATTATCTATTATTACAACTTGAGTTGCTGGATTTTTTTAAGTCATGGATTGTTTTCCACGTTCTTTTAATCTGGATATGTTATCTTCAGATATCTTGCCAATTTCATTTTACGAACATTTTTTATTAATTATTTACTTAATAATTAAATTAATTACGTATGTCTTAATAAACTTCTTAGGTATTTATTGATAATTATGTTATAAAAAGAAGCTTCAAAAGAAAAAAAATATTAGATTTACAAAGTTATATAAATATAAATTTTAAAAATATATAATGAATCAAAAACAAGTAAAAATTATTAAATTAAAATAAATGCTGCCTCTCCAGCCCATTAATATTTTTTTATCAATTATTTACATAGTAAATAAATAAATTACATATATCTTAATAAAATTATCAATTAATTATTGATAATCATGTTATCAAAATAAGCTTCAAAACAAAAAAAAAATTCTATTTACAAACTTATGTAAATATAACATAAATATATAAAAATGAAAAAATGAATTTAAAAAATGATGCCACATCAACTTCGTGAATATTTTTTACTAATTATCTACATAGTAAATAAATTAATTACATATATCTTAATATTTTTTAAATAATTATTGATAATTATGTTATAAAAATAAGCTTCAAAATGAAAAAATATATTTAAAAATATATATAATATAAATATAAATTATAAAAACACTTAAAGAAATCAAATTAAAAAAAGCTACCGCATCGGCCTCGCGAATATTTTTTAATAGTTATTTACATACTAAATATATTAATTACATATTTCTTAATAAAAATTTCAATTAATTGTTGATAATTATGTTAAAAAAATAAGCTTCAAAAGGAAAATAAATATGATATTAAAAAAACACCTAAAAATTTTTTAAAAGAGGCAACCGCACCAGCCCCTTCAATATTTTTTCATTAATTATTTAAATAGTAAATAATTTAATTATATACATCTTAATAAAATTTTCAATTAATTATTGATAATTATGTTATAAAAAACTTAAAAGGAAAAAAATTATATTTAAAATGATATAAATATAAATTTATCAAAAACACGATAAAAATAAAAAATAAAAAAAAATGAGTCCACAGGGCCGTGTGCAGCGATACTAATTTATTAAGCTCGTTATCCATGTTTTCTTAATATAAATATGTTACCTTTACATATCTTGCCAATTTTATTTTATGAATATTTTTTTAATAGTTATTTACATACTAAATATATTAATTACATATTTCTTAATAAATGTTTTAAAGTTATAAAAATAAGCCTCAAAGTAAAAAAAAATATTTACAAAGTTATATACATATAAATTTTATAAATATAATTAATACCAAATTAAGCTTTTCGAAAAAAAAAAAAAGGTTTGGGGGCCGTGAGGCTCATGCGGCATTCTAAGGGCCTACATGGTAATCGTTTTGTTCCAAAAAACTAATTTTGATTAAAAATAACTTTTTCTGATTCTTTTTCCGGATGAGTTTTAGAGAATCAGAAACACATTTGATAAGGGCCTACATGGTACGTATTCTGATTCTCTAATTCTGTTCCTAGAATAGTAAGAATAAGAATCATGTTTGGTAACTGTCGCGACCCCCCCGAGATTTCGGGTTCCGAGGGAGTTAATGGATTGCTAGGGCCCATCTGGTGTTTTGGCTTAGCTCGAGCCCTCCCAGGCCCATACCAAATCGCGTCAGGAAATTTTAAATAGAAGTCGACCTTAGTGCGGTCTAGTGACATGTGAATGGTGTGCATGCCATCGGAGTCACCACCATCATTTTTAGAGGGTATGACTGGAAACCCTATCGAACGATTGGGAGAGATCGTTCGATCCTACAAAAACCAGAGATCTAGATTCGAGGACTTTGTTACGTCGATATTGCTATCGACGCCCTTTTAGTACCTAAGTCGAGTGATTTCCTAATCAAAAGGGTTCATGCAGGTGTTCTCTAGGTAAGGAGAGTCCTAAAAGTCTGGTGGGTTCATGCAAATGGGGAAATCTGTCCTATCAATCACAAAATAAATGCGCAAGTCAATTCAATAGAAATTAGATCAAGTAAAACAAGCCTAGGGGAGTCTCAGAAACTTAGGAAAATGCCAACCAAGTTCTGGGGTGATTTGGGAAAAATTGGGTCAAAATGGCTAGAGGGTAAAATGATAATTTCCTAATGCCTCGGGGGTCAAAAATATGAAAATCGATCAACCAATTGGGTATTTTTTTTAATTTTCAGAAATTTTCAGAAATTTTTGAGAATTTTTCAAATTTTTTCAAAATTTTTTGATTTTTTCTAATTTTTTTTGAAGTTTTTATGGATTTTCTAAGGACTTTTCCATTTTTTGGGGAATTTTGGGGAACTTTTGACTTTTCTAGGATTTTTCTATTTTTCAGAATTTTTAGAGATTTTTAGAATTTTTGTATTTTTTTGCTTTTCCTTTATTTTTTTACTTTTTATTATTTTTTTTTATAATTCCTGAAATTATCTGATCTCTTAACATTTTTTGAGCTTTTTATTTTTTTTTATCTATTTTTTATTTTATTTTTTTTACTCATTTATTCAAAATTTCCCCTTATTTTTTGACATTTTTTTATATATTTTCTAAAAATTTTATGGATTTTTTTTATTTATTTTCCCATTTTTATTTTCATTTTATTTTATTATTTCTATTTTCCCGCTATTCCTATTTTTTACTTTTCTAAGATTTTTCCAAATTTTTATGATTTTTTTATTTTTTTATTTTTTGATTGTTTTTCTGTTTTTATTTGATTTATAGAATTTCCCTTATTTTGACATTTTTCACATTTTCTAAGATTTTCTATTATTTTTAGGAATCTTTTTACGATTTTTTTAATTTACGATTTTTTATTATTTTTTATTATTTATTTATTTTTATTTATTTATTTTTATTCTCCGGGTCGAGTCGGGTTGACCCGGCCCGCTTGACCCAAACCCTATCCAAAATACTAGACCCAAAACGACGCCGAATTGATTTTCCTTTTATATATATTATTAATTTTTTTTATTATTTTATTCACTATTTATTTTCATCATTTTTTTTATTTGTTATACGGACCGGGTCAAATGGACCCGGCCCACTAGGCTAAACCGACCCGAGGCCCATTATTCTAACCCGATTCAAAACGACGTGGTTTCAGAAATTTAAATTATTTTGAATTTTTAAATTTTTTCAGATTTTATTCCATTTTTTTATTTTTCGCATAGGTTTTAATCCTATGGCTGAGGACGGTCCACGTGGCTGGGGTCTGGCCTTCAGATCAAGCGACTAGGTCTGGCCGTCGGATCTGCCTCTGACCAGATCTTGATCACCCATTCTCTAGGCTAATCCTACGGTCGAGATCGAATTTGAGATTAACCCTAACCGTCGGATCGAACTTACTATTTTACTTAGGCATTGTGACCATCGAGCTAACGTGGGCGACAAATGGCAGCCACGTCAGTGCCCCGTGGCTGTTGACCAGGTCAACTAACCTTGACCGGTCAACCTTTCACGGAGGAAGATGACCGGAGAAACCCCGATCGCCGATGACCCCGCCGGAGACACGCCGACGTACACGAAACCGACCCTAAACTGTGCCTAAAACTTTCATTTTCACTTTGAATTCACTCCCATTCGCTCCAGCGTGCACATATTTCTTAACCTTCAGGCCAAAAATCACCCAAAACCGACCAACCCGACCTCGGCCGGGAACCATTCCGGTGACAGAATCAACCCATAGAGAATTTACCCTGGCAGATTACGAAAATCAAATGGATAGCAACCATGGAGTGCAGGGAGACTTACCTGGAGGCTTTCTGGCTTTATCTCACGTTGAAATCGAGCATATTAGCTCGTTGTAGGCCCGGGTTTAAGGTAATTGGCCGAGAGGTTTTGTGCAATGAAAACGCGAGGAAAAGGCAAGGATATGATCAGCACAAGGGTAGAAATGCATCGACACGAAAATTACGAAGGAATGCCAGCAGAATCAAGATCCGCCATTGCAGGAGCTTAAACTAAGCAAAAATGGCATCTACCTGGTTCGGCGACGAAATTGCGCGCCACGAGCCTCAGGAGCTTCCTTGAGGTCTTAAGAAGCTTTGGGGACGATTCGTGGGGGGTTCCTTTGTCCTGGGTTGCCTTGAATCGGCTCTTGAAGCTCTCCGGACCTCCTTCAATGGCCGCCCCCACAAAACAGAGCACCCTGCCCCTCTTTATATCTACCAATCTCCACCGAATTTCCCCAAATCTCTCACTTTATCCTCGCCAAACCGAACCTCCAAACTGCCTAGATCTCCCAATTTTCCGCTCGAGAATCGTGCGGAGCCAATTCAAATCTTCTCCTCTCTGCGCAATTCTTCATTTGGGAAGACGATGACAATTTGGGTCGGGTCGGGTCGGATCTAGTCCGACCCGACTGACCCGAATTGTCTATTTTCTCCAAATTACCCTTCCTAGCCTTACAATTTTTCAAATTAAGTCCCAAAATTGAATTCCATGACATGAAATCTATTAAAAAAATGAATTTCTATGCCAATTTTCATAAGAATTGGCATAAAAACCCAATTTTCAAATTTGACATGAGGGACTATTTTGCAAAATCCAAAGTCTTAATGGCCTTTTTTGAAAAAATTGTTGCCACCATTGGATTCAGGAGGTCAAAATCTAGGGGGTGATATCGCCCTTTTTTCAATAGTCCCTAGAAAATTTTTAATTGCATTTTAAGTGTTTTTACGGACTAATTTGAAAAATCAAAAATTGCATTTTGGTCCTTTTTAGCGAAATTGGGAAATTCTGAGGGCTTTTGGACTGGATTTTAATTTTGAAAAATAGAGGAGGATGACACGACTCTAAAAATGTGAAAATGGAAAATTACAAAGATAAATTGGAATTTCTAAAATTATTTAAATAATCTAAAAAAATGAAATTAATAAAGAAACCCTAAATTCCAGATTGAATTTTTCAAAATTTATTCAACCAAAATGAATAGAAAATAAAAATAAAAATATTTACTATTTTTTTTGCATTTTTTTGGACTTGAATGCTATTTCTTATTAATTTTCCATTATTTTCCTAATTTCTGAAAAATATTAAAAATGCAAAAAATAAGAAAAATTATTTTTTGTTCAAAATTGGTTCCTTAGGCTTGGCTGAGGTTCCCAAAGTTGATTTTTTAATTTTCTAATTTTTTGTTGATTTTTTATGGATTTTTGAAAATAAAATACAGAAAAATATGGAAAATTATTTTTTGCTCAAAATTGGTTCCTTAGCTTGGCCGAGGTCCCAAAGTTGATTTTTCAATTTTCTCATTATTTATTTATTTTTTATAAATTTTTGAAAATAAAATGCAGAAAAATATAAAAAATAAGGAAAATTATTTTTTGCTCAAAATTGGTTTCCTAGGCCAAACAAGGTCCCCAAAGTTGATTTTCAATTTTATGAATTTTTATGAATTTTATAAAAAATTTTAAAAATAAAATTGGCCAAAAATCAAGTGTCAACAGGACACACGGATTGACTTGAAATAAAAAGAAGGGATAGGTGCATTAGAAGTCTTAAAATTTGTTAAAAAGTACAATTGAGTATTAAAACATTCAAAAAGTACAACCAAGTCTTTATGTTAACTCTATCTAACTTGGTTAACAGAAATGCTAACGTGACTCTTCTAAATATTATTTCCCTCATATGTGGCGATGACATGATTAAAATATGAACATAAGGCTAAAATGATGTCATTTTGATCCAAGTCTCATTTCGAATATATTTTTAATTTAATTGATATTAGAAATAAGAAAATTACAAAAAAAAAAGCGGAACTCAAGCAAGGGTCGCGTCCCTCCCCCAAATCGAGCGAGGTTCCTAACGCTCGCCCAAGTTTGGCTAAGGCAACCAATGGGGCGAGGGTCACCAATCTAGGGGAGGGCCTTGATCCTCGCCTACTATCAGCAAGGTTGCCAGGCATCCCCTCACTATCGCTGAGCCTTCCCAAGAATGGTAGAGCAGCAACAGCAGGCCCTTGTCTATGTTTTCCTCTCCCTTTTTTTATTTCATTTTTCATATATTTTTTAATTTTTATTTTTTTTATTTAACTTAAACAAAATTTACATTAAAAATTATATTTGGACCAAAATGACATTGTTTTAGCTTCATTATTCTTATTTTAGCCACGTCATCGTCACGTAGGAAAGAGAGAATCCTAAAAAAGCCACATCAGCATTTCTGCTAGCTAAATTAGACAGAGTCAAATGAATGACTTGTTTACATCAATTTGACAAGTTTTGGGAGTTGATTGCACATTTTGTAAGTTTTAGAATTCAATTGCACTTTCATGACAAGTTTTTATGATTTTCAATATACTTATCACTGAGGAAAAATGAACTGGCACTATGCCTTCCACACAAAAAAGAGTGATTGATAGTGGATTGATGGTTCAACGGTGTTGAGAAGGTATCGGTTAGGGTGATCATTCTTTCTTAAAAGCACCACTAGGTGGTAATCTCGAATAGGAAATCAATCTCCCACCAGCTCGATTAAGAGTTTCGAATCTGAAAAGTAAACCAAATTTGACTTAAGATGAAGGAACCGAGTGCCGTAAAGAATTGTTCTCTTAAGGCTCAAACTAATATAACCCTTGAATTAATTGTGGTATTTGATATAGCATTGTTTTAACTTTAAAAAAAAAAAGGAAAATTGAAGCTTAGCATCGTGTTCTTATGTAAAAAGGGATGTGCATATCAAAGCTTTGTCCGTTATTTAGAAATCTTTAGTAGATGGAAACACTTATATGAACAGTCTTTTTAGCAATCAAAAGGGTGGGAAGGAGCGATTAGTACCACGGATCTCTTCTGATATTATCATAAGTGTCCTAGACCCAACTCAAAGGTCCAAAGCTGGCAAGCTTGTCATTGCAGGTTCACCAAGATGTCCTTGTAGCCCATGAATCTCTCCACACAAAGTATGTCGCAATTTGTAATTTGTGGGATTCCTGGGTTGAAAATGGGTTTTGACCAATTTAATTTCACTTCAATCTTCTGGACCTATTTTTAGTGAGTCCTCTAAACGTTAATGACTAAAATAAGACCCATTTTATACAAAATATGGGTCAGATATGGGTTTATAACCCATATTGACAGCTCTACTTATCGTTAAGAAAAAACGAACTGGCACTACGCCTCCCACACTAAAAAAAGTGATTGAGAGCGGATTGATGGTTCAACGGTGTTGAGAAGGCATCAACTAGGTTGATCATTTTTCTTGAAAGCATCACTAGGCAATAATCTCGAATAGGAAATCAATCTCCCCACCAGTTTGATTAAGAGTTCCGAATCTAAAAAGCAAGCTAAATTTTACTTAAGATGAAGGAACGGAGTGTCATAAAGGATTGTTCTCTTAAGGCTTCAAACTACAAGTTACTTTGAAATTTATGAAAGTAAAGCAAGGAAGTCCGTTTCTTGACTCGGCTTGAGTGCATTATACCAACCCATTTTCGAAGAACTTGATTTCATATCAACAAATAAATGGAAAAAAAAAATCTTTGCATGTTGCCCTTTAATTCTTTCAATTAGCATTGTGACTTGGTCATGTTATCAAGCGTCTTTACAATGTTAGCTTGCTTGCGTGCATTATATCTAGCCCCTTTAAGTAACTTGATAAGGATAATTCTTTACTTGTTACCCTCTTACTCTTTTAGCCTTGTCTGGATCATATCATCGAGTGCCCACGCGTGTCAAACATCGAGTAATATGTATAAAAAAAAGTGAATGCGTTAAAAAATTGAATAACATTTCCTATTTGATCACCCAACAATATTGTTTTATAAAAAGAACATCATTTAATATAACCCTTGAATTAATTGTGGTATTTGATATAGCATTGTTTTAGCTTAAAAAAAAGGAAAATTGAAGCTTAACATCGTGTTCTTATGTAAAAAGGGATGTGCATATCAAAGCTTTGTCCGTTATTTAGAAATCTTTAGAAGATGAAAACACTTATATGAATAGTCTTTTTAGCAATCAAAGGGTCGAAAGGAGCGATTAGTACCACAGATCTCTTCTGGTATTATCATAAGTGTCCTAGACCCAACTCAAAAGTCCAAAGTTGGCAAGCTTGTCACCGCAGGTTCACCAAGATGTCCTTGTAGCCCATGAATCTCTCCACACAAAGTATGTTGCAATTTGTAATTTGTGGGATTCCTAGTTGAAAATGGGTTCTGACCAATTTAATTTCACTTCAATTTTCTGGACCTATTTTTAGTGAGTCATCTAAAAGTTAATGACTAAAATAAGACCCATTTTATATAAAATATGGGTCAGATATGGATTTATAACCCATATTGACAGCTCTACTTATCGTTAAGGAAAAACGAATTGGCACTACGCCTTCCACACTAAAAAAAGTGATTGAGAGCAGATTGATGGTTCAACGGTGTTGAGAAGGCATCAACTAGGTTGATTATTCTTTCTTGAAAGCACCACTAGGCAATAATCTCGAACATGAAATCAATCTCCCCACCAGCTTGATTAAGAGTTCCGAATCTAAAAAGCAAGCTAAATTTTACTTAAGATGAAGGAACGAAGGATTGTTCTCTTAAGGCTTCAAACTACAAGTTACTTTGAAATTTATGAAAGTAAAGCAAGGAAGTCCTTTTCTTGACTCGGCTTGAGTGCATTATACCAAACCCATTTTCGAAGAATTGATTTCAATATCAACAAATAAATGGAAACAAAAAATCTTTGCATGTTGCCCTTTAATTCTTTCAATTAGCATTGTGACTTGGTCATGTTATCAAGCGTCTTTACAATGCTACCTTGATAGGAAGTCCCTTTTCTTGACTTGGTTTGGGTCATGTCATCAAGTGTCTTAACAATGCTACATTGATAGGAAGTCCCTTTTCTTGACTTGGTTTGGGTCATGTCATCGTGCATTATATCTAGCCCCTTTAAGTAACTTGATAAGGATAATTCTTTACTTGTTACCCTCTTACTCTTTTAGCCTTGTCTGGATCATATCATTGAGTGCCCACACGTGTCAAGCACTGGGTAATATGTATAAAAAAAAAAAGTGAATGCGTTAAAAAATTGAATAACATTTCCTATTTGACCACCCAACAATATTGTTTTATAAAAAGAACATCGTTTAATATAACCCTTGAATTAATTGTGGTATTTGATATAGCATTGTTTTAGCTTAAAAAAAGGAAAATTGAAGCTTAGCATTGTGTTCTTATGTAAAAAGGGATGTGCATATCAAAGCTTTCCCCGTTATTTAGAAATCTTTAGTAGATGAAAACACTTCTATGAACAGTATTTTTATCAATCAAAGTGTGGGAAGGAGCGACCAGTACCACAAATCCCTTTTGGGCATTATCATATGTGTCCTAGACCCAACTCAAAGATCCAAAGTTGGCAAGCCCGTCACTACGGGTTCACCAAAATGTCCTTGTAGCCCGTAAATCTCTCCACACAAAGTATTCCCAATTTCATAACAAAGCAATAGTCATTCAAAGATTCGCGCATGAATCTGATCCGTGATTTTGTGAAAGACAAGTAACCTTTCACCATTAGACCAACCACCTCGGCGGACGGAGGAATAAGAATCTGACTAATATGAACAATATAATATTCTACAAGCCTATGTCAGGTAATTAAATGACTTCATCAGGAGGAATTTAATTCCCAATTCTCTTTTGAGAGCTTTTGCCTTTTAGCATGTTCTTTTTTTCAAACTAACCGGTTGGTGGTCAGCCATTTGCCGGACACCGTTGGTCACTAGTCGGCAGACATGGAAGAAAAAACAAAAAAAAGAAAGAAATAAAAATATAAAATATAAAAACAAAATGAAAATTTCTTTTAAAAAACTACAGAAATTATCCACGGTGTTTTAGCAGTATATATATTTTTGAAAATTTATACGAAATAATTTTTTCTAAATTGGATTTAATATTGAAGTATTTTAGAAATATGAGTGGAATAGAGTATAGGTCAAGTAGGTATAGGTCACTAGAATTGGATTACATGAAAATAGGTCAAAACGAATTAAATGAGTTAATAAAGGTAGGATCATTTTTTACCCAACCCAAACCTAATTCGATTTACCTATTTAACTGGTCTATTCATTAGTAGGAGGAATTTATTTCCCAATTCTCTTTCGAGAGCTCTTGCTTTTCAGCATGGTTTTTCTCTAATTTTCTTCAAACTAGCCAGACATGCAGCCCTTGATTGTTTTGAGTCCTCCATTTTAACATGGGTGAGTGTATCCACATAGCCTCTCACTTGCTCCCCAATTGAGACTCCTACTTGCTTTTATTTAACTTCACCTAATATTATGTACTTACATGCATAGAGATAATGATTCCCCTCTCCCCAATGGCCAATGACCCTTTTTCTCTATTTTTTTAAATTCATTTGCTGCCTTGTAAGTTCCTACTCAGCTAGAGTGTTCTTTCATGGAAGTAACTCCCCTTCCTTCGACGTGATGGCCTTTCTTGAATTAGGGTTGTCACTTTCTTGACGTGCCCTTTGATCCAGTCCAAGATGGTGGTCGGTCCGACGATTGAACAAAAAAAATAACTAGAAGAAGTAACATCTTCGCCATTAACGGTCTGCCTAGCTTCAAACACGTAGAACATTCTTCAAGGTCCAAGCCGTTGATTCCAAGGGCAAAGTCTTCCTCTAGACACAGAAAACTTTATCTATACAGCACTCCCGTGTATAAAACCTTTGAATTTCCAAGAAGCCAAGACCACGACCAATTCCTCGGTCGTCCTTCCTCGTACCGTGTTCAAGAGTACCCGAATACTTTGAATTGCACCGATAAAGTTTCCACAAACTTTCACCCCCCAAACCCTAACGAAGCACCAAATTAAGAGAGAGAGAGCCCAAAAAGCAGCATTTACCTTCTCCCATTTAAATATATCATATCATGTCCTAAGTTGGCTTATTGGTCTTCCAAAATTTCTGACAGCCAACGACCCATCAAACACAAACACTAAAAAAGAGAGAAACTTCGGAACCCCTCCGGAAAGAATGGACGACACCATAAATTTAATTCGTCAAGGTTGCAGGTTGGCCAGAGAGCTTGAGATCAACCTCCCCAACATGGCCAACCAACCAAACCTTCTTGCCATCTCCTGTGAAGAGATCATCCAGGCCTTTGGCGTCATTCGAGAACGGCTTGGGCGTAATCCTCTAGACACTGGCTCTGGCGGGCACCGCGAGATGCAAGAGCCGCGCCATTCCATGGTTCAAGCCGGCAGTGGTGGTAGTAATTTCGAGGAGTGGCTGAGGTTGCCAGGCTATGCGCAGGCGGTGAGCATTCTCCAGCAAACACAGTACTGGGCCGGAACCAGCGGCTCGAGAATGGGCGATATAGAGCGGCAAGAGGTGAGACCAGAAGTCGAGGGTGCGGCGGCAACAGCGGAGGGTCATTTTGTGAGAACTGGTGGTGGAAGGGAAGAGGTGCAGGCAATGGATGTGTCATCAGACCGTCGAAGATCTGCTTCTTCCTCCTCAGAAAGAACAAGAAGAAGGTAATATAATTTCTTAACTTTTGACTCTCATGAAATTAACATAGGTGGACTGAATCATTTTTTGATCTGCATTATAGTCTTCCTAATGAATAGAGTGGATCAATTAGAGTTTCTTTAGGGGTAAGAGGAGATTAAAAGATGTTAATTTCTGGCATCAAGCTAGATAGTTTGGTTCATCAGTCTATTTACGTGTTTACAAACTTTCAACTTTAAAACCGGAGTCTTCATAAGTATGATAACGAGATCATCAATGGGTTGATTATAATCAAGTTACTCTCATATATATACATCGAGCTTTTATCCTCGTATAGTGTTGTTTAAGATGTAGTCTATATACTTTTGGCTTGTTACAACAAGTTAGTGCAGTTTCAACTCGGTTTAACCACTCTATTAGCATTACAGTTCTTTCTTCTGCTCTTAATCTCCCTTCCCTTAGATGAGTTGCCATCTCTTAACTAAAAATGTACAAGGAGTTTGGTAAATTTGAAAACCGCTTACCGTAACCTGCAATTTTCACATAGCCAGAGCAAATAGTTGCCAAATCTTAATCACAACTTGACTTGGCACATAAATGTATGAATGGCATTCCCACGTGAAATGGGAAAGCTAGGCTATCTCGTAACCTAATTCATACTTGATCTATCGGTGCTTATCGCCTCATTGGGCTAATGCTTAGTCGATGAATTGTGGCTTGATGGGTACTTGTTGGAACCCTTTGATAAGTCCCCAAATGATCAAAACGCCCCGCAACTTTTGACTCATCCTATGTACGATCCAAGAACAACCGAAAGCAACATAGGAACAAAGAGAGGAAAAGAGGCATGATAAAGAAAGCAAGAATTTCCGAGCTGTTTCTTGAAAAGGCTCCATCAAGACGTTACTTCTTAGTAAAGAACCCCCCCACGCTAAGCTTCACATCTGGTTTGTTCACTTCATTTTTTCTTTGAAAAATATCCATCACTTTGGCGGCACTATCGTTGACTTTCTTGGGCCACCCAGTTTCGTGAAAATTGACGAGCAAGTACGAGGATGTTACGCACCTCTTTAATTTTTTTTTTTTTGGGTCAAACTCACCTCTTTAGTTATGTCCTTAACCATAAGCTCTCTATTCTTGTCGTACTTTCTGCTAGCATCGAGATGAACGAGCGTTTGGTCGTTGGATCTCTGGTGAATATACTTGGAAAATGTCATAATTTTTTTCTCTTTTAGGTATAATTTTTTGTAATTTCTTTATTCCAGAAATAGTGACGCGGAGAAAAGGACAATTAGGGTTCCGGCACCAAGAATGGGCAACACGGAGCTTCCGCCAGAGGATGGTTATACTTGGAGAAAGTACGGTCAAAAGGAGATTCTTGGGTCAAGGTTCCCGAGGTATGTCATTGACCCCACCTTACCCTCCTCCCTTTGCCCTAATCACACGTCGATAGTACCACTTTCCAGGAAAATCACATCCTAAATTCGTAGAAACCATGCTCACGTTATGGTAAAAAAATTCACTCGTGAAATAATCAGAGTCTCAGACTCGAATTAATTACATCATTACATCTTAGGACCATCTAGGAAGATGATGCTCTCATGTATGTTGTCTATAGGTATATCAATGGACATGAGTTGACCCGTTCAAAGTCTTCAACCACATCTTCCGTTGACCAAACCACCGATGTTTTTTTAACTCTAATGTCTGGTCGTCCTCATTTTTTATTTCATTTTCTCTGGAAATTGTATTGCGCAATGAGTGCCGATGCTATCGTGTATAGAATGATCCCGATCACCTAAAACCCGGCGTCATGGATTCCATTCATTTCTTCCTCTTGTTCAACGGTTTAAGGGTGTCCGAGTCGGTTTTTTACGCATCTGACCGGATTGATTAAGCTCGATTTCTTGCCGAGGCCGCAATGAAAAGGGAAAGGCATGTTGTAGAGGTGATAGAGCAAGAGTATCGCTTATAGACATAATATACTTCTTTGAAAGATATTGTACACATATTTTTGTAGTCGATGGATCCATTAACGTCCTCTTCGCAACGGTTTAATGATCCGAGTCGGTTTTTACGCATCTTGACCGGATTGATTAAGCTTGATTTCTTGCCGAGGCCGCAATGAAAAGGGAAAGGCATGTTGTAGAAGTGACATAGAGCAACGGTATCGCTTATAGCCATCATCACTTTCTTTGAAAGATATTGTACACTATTTTTGTAACGAAGCATTTAACCGACAATATATAGACGATGAGATCGTCTTCTATATACACATGTTATTAACAAATACTACTGACTTAAAGGAATTATTTCGACCAGAATAATCATTATTTAAGTGTAACTTTTATCCTTATAAATGTAGAGGATCTCAGTTCTTTATGAAAATCACTTGAGGAAATCTTTGTTTTCATGATAGATGTCTGAATTGTAGAGTTTTATTTATGAAAGAATAATCGTTCGATACGACGGTGTACCAAGTAATGTTGAAGTGAAAGTCTCTCTCTTGCAGGGGCTACTATAGGTGTACACATCAAAGGTTGTACCATTGCCCTGCCAAGAAGCAAGTGCAACGGCTTGACAATGACCCGTTCACGTTCGAGGTCACGTACCGCGGCGACCACACATGCCATATGTCCTCGACCGCGCCATCGATTCAGCCCCCACCCCCACCCCTGCCTACTTCGCTAGAGGCTGCTCACATCATGACCACACAGCCAATTTCTGCATCCGCCCCGGTCCCGCCAAGCAGATGGCTGCCGCTGGACTTCGGCATGGGAGGCGCGGGTGGAAGCATAAATTTGGCAGTTGGAGGCGGCGGGAGCGCCAGCGGCAGTGAGGCGGGTCCTTCCACTGGTGGAAGTAGACGTGGTAAGGAAGTTGAGTATCCACTAGTGGCAGATTTGGCCGATGCAATGTTCATTCTGGCAGCAGTAGTACCAATAGCATGGACTTCATCTTCCCAGCTTCCACGAAGATAAAAGGGAGGAAGAGGATGGAAAAGATTGATAAGCACGGAGAAGACAAGGGAAGTAGTGGTTAAGATGATATTTTTTTTTTCTTGTGACATTCTGAATAATTGCGTTTAATTGATGAATTGTGAATTCATAATTAGCATTTTCCTTGATACTAGCATATTGTAATTTTTCATTCCTGGGACATTCTTTAGGACCCAATGTAACAAAACATTAGGCATTTTGATTTGTCGCCTATTTACTTGCTTTTGATTGTGAGAGGTACGAGGCTAAATGCTTTTTGTACCATGTGTAGAAGAGAGTGATTACCGGATGTAAGAAGAGATTGATATCAAGTGATGTGAACGAACTCTTGTTATTGAATGCTGAGATGTAGAATTCTACTATTTCGGGTCGAAAGAATACCGATTTCTTTTCCAGTTAGTAGGTCTAATAGAGCTGTTGGTGGTGGACGATGATGATGATAACCGATGTTTGTTTCCAGATAATTTGTTGGGATTCATTAGCACTATTATGAAATTACCAACTTTTTCTATAGGTTAAGATCACGAAAAAATCTCAAACTGGAACACTTGACAAATTCATCCTAAACTGTTTTTTTTTTTTTTTACCACCACTACAAAAAAAGGGCAGTTAGCCACGAAAAATTAGCGACGAATATAATTCATCGCTAATTTGCCACGAAAAATAGCGACAATACAACTTTCGTCGCAAATTTCGTCGCAAAATTCAACGCAAAATAAAAGAAGGCTTTTAGCCACGAAAAATTAGCGATGAAAGTAATTCGTCGCTAATTTCCGACAAAAATAGCGACGAAAATCATATTTGTCGCAAAATTCGTCCCAAAATTCGTGGCAAAAATCCGTCGCAAAAAACCATACGGATTTAGCAACGAAAACATATTTGTCGCAAAATTCGTCCCAAAATTCGTGGCAAAAATCCGTCACAAAAAACATACGGATTTTAGCGACGAAAATTTAGCGATGAAATACAAATTCATTGCTAATTCGCGACGAAAATAGCAACCAAAAACTTTCGGCCCAACATTTGTCGCTAAATTTGTCGCTAATTAGCGATGAACAGTCATATATCGTCGCTAATTAGCAACGAATATAATTTTTCATCGCAAAATTAGCGATGAGATTTGCGACAATGTAGTTTTGTCGCTATTTTTGCGACGAAAATTTGTTCGTTGCTAAAGTCCGCCGACACCTCCTTTCAATCCCTTTTCAAATCCCTCTTCTCACTTGTCTCGCAACACACTTTTTCCTTCGCTTGCTCTCTTCTCCATTCTCTCTTCCATCTTTAGTGTTCTCTCTTCTTATTTGTGTTATATGGTAAGCATGAAATAAATTGTTGTTTATTTCATCATGGTCTTCCATCAATTGCCGTAAGCTTCTTCAATATTAAGTAAATTTTCTTTTCTGTTAGGTGCGTTGTTAATGTGAGACATCGCGTTCTCTTCAAATTGAGCATTTTTCGACTATAAAAAATTCGGCCAAATACTTGGGTAAGTCTTCTTGATTGGTAATGTTTTCATTTCTTTTCATTGAATATTTTTTTTTTCCAGTACGTACGTGTTTCGGATGAAGGAGTCTGCGTATTCGTCGCTAATTAGCGTCGAATCATGATTTTCATGGCTAATTAGCGACGAAAAATGGATATGTCGTCGCTAATTAGCGACAAAATCTCTATGTCGTCGCTAATTAGCGACGAACAGTCAGTTCATTGCTAATTAGCGACGAATATAATTTGTCGTCGCTAATTAGCGACGAACAGTCATCTTTGTCGCTAATTAGCGACGAAATATAATTTTTTCATCGCAAAATTAGCGACGATATTTGCGACAATGTAGTTTTGTCGCTATTTTTTGCGATGAAATTTGTTCGTCGCTAAAGTCCGCCGACACACCTCTTATCAATCCTTTTTCAAATCCCTCTTCTCACTTGTCTCTCAACACACTTTTTCCTTCGCTTGCTCTCTTCTCCATTCTCTCTTCCATCTTTAGTGTTCTCTCTTCTTATTTATGTTATATGGTAAGCATGAAATAAATTGTTGTTTATTTTCATCATGGTCTTCCATCAATTGCCGTAAGCTCTTCAATATTAAGTAAATTTTCTTTTCTGTTAGGTGCGTGTTCATGTGAGACATCGCAGTTCTCTTCAAATTGAGCATTTTCGACTATAAAAAATTCGGCCAAATACTTGGGTAAGTCTTCTTGATTTGGTAATTTTTTCATTTCTTTTCACTTGAATATGTTTTTTTCCAGTACGTATGTGTTTCGGATGAAGGAATCTGCGTATTCGTCGCTAAATTCGTCGCTAATTAACAACGAATCATGATTTTCGTGGCAAATTAGCGACGAAAAATGGATATGTCGTCGCTAATTAGCGACGAAATCTATATTCGTCGCTAATTAGCGACGAACAATCATTTTCATCGCTATTAGCGACGAATATAATTTTTCGTCGCTAATTAGCGACCACAATTATAGATCGTCGCTAATTAGGTTAATAAATTCATCATCCGTTATTTTGGTGCACCCACAATTTTTGGTGCACCAAAATTCCAAACTGGCGCATTTATGATAAATTCATCATCTGTTATTTTTCATTAAATTTGGTTAATACCACAAAAAATCAAGCTGATATACATGTGAACAAACATAGTAAACCCATCAATTATCACATGTCATCCGACTCAATAATATGATGGTAAAATTTAACTGAAACTAATGGAGGGTAAATTTATGGTAAATGTACCAGTTTTGGGATTTTTGGTAGTCAAAAAATTGATTTGTGATAAATTTTTCACAAGTGTACCAATCTAAGGTTTTTGATGATAAAAAAAATATTTTGGGTAAATTTGTCACAAGTGTATCAGTTTATATTTTTTTGTAATATTAACTCTTTCTATAATTTGCAAAATTAGCATCTTTTGCACTACCTATCGATTTTTCTTTTGTATAAATTATCAACAATTCTAATTTGCCAACTCTTACATGGAAAAACCACCTAAATTAGAATGATTTACCATTTTTTTGTCGTATTTCGTTATGACCATGAGCTATGCATAGGTTTATCAACTCTTGTTTGAGTTGCTTATCAATGTTTAATTTTTTAAAATTCACCAAAATTTCTATTAAGTTACCAACTTTCATTTGCCATAACTAGTAACTCCTTACAATTACTAACTATTTTAGAGATTTATCGACCTAAATTAATTTTTGCACCCGCAAAATTAGGTACCACTTAATTTGTTAGCAATGCTCCAATCAAGACCAGACGTAAGAAACATGCGAACTAAAAATAAAGTCCAGAAACTGGCTATTATAAACTTCATCACGAATAATCGATAACTATGAACTATCATAAGATCGTTTGAAAATAAATTAATCTTAACAGATTAAAACCTCAATTATCTCTTGGAGGCCGATTAATTGATAAATCATTCCTAAAATAAAATTCGGAACATAAAATTTAATGCCCCAACTAAACTATACCAAAATAAACTTGGGAAAAAAAAAAGAGAAGATTTAACAAGCGGGATTTGCAATCATATGAAGTCGTCAAAGAAGAGAAAATTCAGCTCCTTTTTTTGCATTTTTTTTCTTCTTTTTTGCTTCTAGAACGTCCATTCCCCCTTTCCTCAAGCATGTGTGCTGTCACTTCCCACAAAAGACCCAACTCCAAGATGTCGAAAAGTACGCATTTCTCAGAACATGGGAACAAAACATAGAACGGAACCCTAAAGAGAAGGGCATCTGAACGGGAATTCCGCGAAAAATCTCCATTAGCTACCTTCTGGAAAGTTGCCTATCGTGATCAACGAAGGAGGTGGCTTTTTTGACAATTTGGAAGATCCAATCCATGTGGATTGAACCTAAGTGAAAGTGATCATGCCTCCGGCTTTCCCACGTTAGTCACGATGGTAATGTATCGCAAATGGTGTTGATCATCGAGATGTGCCTCTTTCGTCGAGACATACGCATGGTCCGGTCTTATGAAATTCAAGACGATATCTTTGGTTGGAGACCAAGGCCGGTGGTCACGAACTCGGGCGCAAAAAGGGGGTCGAGGAATCTACATTGGAGTTGTGAACTGACTCGGTCACGACCAGAAAGAGATATGCGGATGATCTTCCAACAAAGGGAAGTAGTCATCGTGGCTCTCCTTGAAATTTCTCACCATGTGCAATTTTTGGACAGAGGTCGGTCCTTCGGAAAGGGTTACATGGGGGGGGAGGTTGTTTTGGTCACAATCTGTTCCTTCATTGTCTGGCCAACAACTGTAGGACGACAAGAATGTGATTTTTTTTTTTTTTAAGGTTCTTGATTTTGCAGGGGAAAGTGGGTCATCTTGAATCATTTAACATCGTGATCATGATGTGATGACCCAGTGCCCCTAATCTTTCTGGGATATACGCCATACATTGGACAATAAGTAATGCCCTTTTTCTGTTCATACAAGGATTGGACCCCCATTGTCCCTATCGCTCTAAGTGCGTCTGCAAGTTTCATGGAGAGTTACTACTGGTAAGATAAAGTATTCGAGTTTCTAGACGTCCATGAAGTGTTCCGCTCGATTCAAAGCATTAAACCGCTTTCGACGTTTATCTTTCTCCATGTTCATCCATGGTTGATGGTTGATGGGTTTGAAGTGTGAACACTTGAAAGATGATGGCAACCACACACATGTTCTAATTAAAGGCTGAAAAAGCAACAGTTGGAACAGATTGATTTATTGAGAGAGAGAGAGAGAGAGAGTGAGATGATGGAGAGAGAGAGAGAGAGAGAGAGAAAGAGAGAGATGTTTTCTTTTGTCTTTATATGTTCTAATT
>JAGVVM010021141.1:0-16484 GCA_019149425.1 Psidium friedrichsthalianum | reverse complement strand
CCAAATGTTAATCAGATATCTGTTTTTTTATCGGTAATAAATGTTTGGAAAGTGATTTATCCTCCGACTGTACTATAATAGAAACCTCTCCATGTTGCTATTATTACATGCTAAACTTTACTCGGATCCCAATTCTAGTCCTAGCTATCTTTTTCTGTTGACCATACGTGTACCCTTTGAACTAATACCCAAATTTGACGCCCGTCCAGTTTTCTATCGAACGTCCCGTTAAAAGATGTATCGTGTCATTCTATTTATATATAGGACTTGATCCTTGTTGACATGAATCATTACATGCAAACCTTGGTTGGAGTTCTACCCCTAATGACCAGTATTTGTTTTTCTCAGTAATAAATGTTTGAAAGTGATTTATACCTCTACTGTACTATAATAAAACCATCTCCTATGTTGCTATTAATTACTGCTAAACTTTAACTCAGATCCCAATTCTAGTCCCTATCTATATATTCTTTGTGGGAAAGCATAAACGTGTAGCAACTTTGAACTAATCCCAAATTTGACGCCCATCAAGTTTCTATCGAACATCGTTAAAGATGTAGTTGTTCATTCTATTTTAATATAAGGACTTATCCTATGTTGACATGGAGCTTTACAGGCAAATGATTTGGTTTTGGAGTAAACTCAACAAGCATAAACCCGATGGCTGACCATACTGAAGCATTCTGGGTAATTTCCAAAAGTCTAGTCGTTCAGGCCCTCATTTTGGGATCCAATTCGATCCTTCACTCATTCTTGTCATGCATTTCGCACTAAATGCAGCTTCGGCTCGTCTTCCTGGAATTTCAGTTTTAATTGGGATTGATCTATATGATGCTTGAGCCCCAATTCCAGGCTCGAGCACATCATCTACTTTGCTGAACCGTGATGATCAACTATGGTTCCATTAGTTTGACTTTTTTGGGTTCTCGAAATTTGTCGCGGCCTTTTTCTACAATGCAAACCGAACCTTGCCCTAAGGAACCTCTATATTTGTACTTGGTTGAAGAGAGGAAAAGAAGAACGGAATACTTCAATTGATCCACTAGAAGGAGAAAGTCATTGCAAGAGCGAGAGAGGCTCTCAACTGATGCTTATCAGTTCCTTAGTATACGAAATGTGACCCATTCCCAAGCCAAGGGTCATTTGTTGTCCCTATTGAAGAGTGCTAGAGCTTGAGGCCGAATGAAGGTGTCTAATTGTCCATTGCCCACGAGCCGTTTACCAACAATGATTTGGGTCGCGAAGCCCACTGGAGGAAGTCTAGACCACCAATTAGCTACTAAACCCCCCAACAATTTGTGGTCTTGTTATTTTTTGAATCTTACTTTCCCTTATTCTATGACTTGAATTTTTGAATGAATGCAAGTTTTTATTTAACAAAAAAAAAAAAAACTATGGTTCCATTGATCTCGAAATTACACGAAAAAATTTAATATATAAGACGAATAGCCAAATTACAACTGCGACGATCCATCAGAAATAGTTGCATCAAATCATAAATTATCCACCATTTCACTGCATTAAACAATCTATCGGCCACCCCCCCCCCCCCCGCCCCCCCCCCCCCCCCCCCCTTCGTTGAACTTCAACTTTTAAGATCTCTAATAGAATGAAGTAGCCATGTGTTTTATGTGTCCTATTCAAAATTCCAAGTCAGTATTTGTCCTAAAAAAAAATCAAGTCAAGTAGTGATTTTCAATTTTTTTAGTAGAGTCAAGAAGTTTCTAGAGCTGCTGCCAGGACGAGCTAAACACAAATACTCCAACACACTACGCTATCTTTGGATCATCCTTGGTTAGTTAAAATGACGTCGTTTTCATATCAAAGTGAGTGGAGACGTCCAAACGGGTGCAGTCGGATTGGTCGAATATGGTTTGATCCTATTGATCTATTTACTCCGTTTTGACCATTTTCATATATACACTTTAATGACCCATCTTAACCCGGCCTGCATTATTTAAATACTTTATATTTACCAAATCATGGAAAATTTTTATACTTAATAATTTAATAAAAAATGATTTTGCTAAAAAACTTTAGCAATTGATTTTTTTTTAATAAAAATAATTTTCTATTATTACCCGCCCTCCCGTTTGCCTGCCGCACCTGCTGGCCTCAGGGTGTTGATGGTCTGCTGACCATGACGAGCTTATAAATTCAAGGCCCGCTACCCGAAACGAAGATTCAGTCATTCGTCTCCACACGATTTTGTCGAAATCAGAGATATGCAGGGAGCTTCGGTCAAGTCGAGCTGTTGGACAGGTTCGGTGGTCTTTGAATGTTGAGATCTTGAATTATACCAGAAATATAGAAGACGTTATGGCTTATAAACGATTTGAGACTTTGACAGGAAAAAGAAAAATCAGGAAATGGCAAACAGGGCTTGCCTGCATCAGGTGTCCCAATGACACGCTCCGTAGATGTCACCGGTGATTGAAGGGGAGGTGGCAGGTGACTTGTCAACTTGGGCACGACGACCAAACCCCTTCCGACAACTAATATTTGCTCCAGCATTGTTTGCGGTTCCTAAAATCATAGAGAGAATTAGAATTGCTAATACACCACTTAGGGTCTATTAGTTGCTGCAGAAAAGAGGGTAATCAACTGTCCCTGAGCAAACCGCTCAAACCCCATCCATACACATTCGTGGGGCGCAGGCGACGAGCAGCGGTGGCGATGTCAAACGAAAAACGGATAGAAAATGAGTAGAGTTAAAATAAATATTTAAATATGCTTTATAAGTCCAAACCCATATTTGACTCCAATTTTTTAAATCTGCTGAATCCATACGTGACCTATTTTTTGCGTAAAAATAGGTTAAAAAGTGGGACAAAGACGTATATTGACACCTCTAAAAGTGAGAGATGAACATCTTGTTTTAATTAGATGATCTTAGTTTAATTACTTAGGAAAGCCACGTTAGGTCATGTGCCTATGCCGGTGTCAGTTTGCCATCTCACACGCTACATATACACAATTTGACAGCAATTATAGCAGAGACCAAGATTGGCCATCGGGTAAATTTGGTATCTTTTAACTTCGAGCCGCGATTATTTCCCGGACAAAGTTTGTGGCCTTTTTATGCTATATTTTGAAAGTTGGCGAGAAAATGTTGCCGAGTGAAGTTTTGATGCCATTTTCTTGAAAATAGATCATTTTTTTGAGGCTGCACATTTGGTCCAATAAGAAGGCTAGCAAGTTGGTCCAAGTCCGACTCTTTGCGGCCATTGGTTGGTGGTTTTGCTTTCTCTTCTCCCACAAGTGAAACTCAGCATTTTCCCTCGCATCCAACGTTCCGTCGGATTCATTTTCTGTAGCCCTGTTATAAGAGCTTAGTTTCGGGAAAAAAAGAAAATAAAAGAAAGAAAGAGAGGTGAAGTAGAAATTAAAAGCAAATTTTAACCAACTGCATGAGAATATAAGATAATTCGTTCTTCTAGAGTTGGCTGTCGATATCGTCCAGACTGAAGTATCCTTCCATTTTTGGTAAGCGCCATCAAAGAAAGGAAAAGTCCCACATCCTTCAATCGTCAAATGACACGTGTTCTGAAGACCATAGATTGGACAAATTTTGTAGGGGACAATGTTTGAGATGCAATCTCCTCAAATTCCTTAATTCTGATAGCTGAGGCAACAGTTTTATGGAACTGCATCCGTGAATAATAATGCCTCTAGCAATTTCGATTTCCAAATATATGTAATTGTAGAGTATGCTCATAAGCTCCTAAATCCTCTTTGACAGTGAGATGGTTAGTCTCATTAAATTAAACTATTCACTAACTGGATACCTTTCTCCATGATTTGCAGCTTAAAGAGTAATTTCCGGCGAAAATACTGCCTCAACTCCTCCAAATAAAATTCTGAGATTGAAAACATTCTTGTGCTTGAAGCTGCGGCGAGGTCATGTAGGTGCTCGTTTGATGAATCCACATTAGTTAATTATTTCTCTTCACTTGAACCAACATTGTTGCATGACATATAGTAAGGGCATATGTTTTCCTATATTTTGCAGATTTTTGATGAGGTACATGTGCAGAGCTCAGACGCAATTCGATTGCCCCTGATGCAGTTCCACTCTTTGCTCCACAACCTGTAGCTGATGTTTTCAATAGTGTTGTAAGTCCATCTGTTTTGTCAGATCAGGGCAATGATTCATCCTATGAGATATCTGAACTTGGATCACCAAGACTTGGGCATAGTGATTCTGCTGATCTTGGCATTGACAACTCTGAACATGAGTTTACCTATGCGGAATCAAATATGAAGTATGGACTCTTTAATGGAAAGTTCATTTTGGACAATATAGAAAGATTTTCCTGGCCTAAAGTACGCAACAGAGGTGTTAACAGCATTTTGAATGGCAGGGGAGCCCCTTATGATAATGTTGCCATTGTCAAAGATCAGTATGACAAGGACTTTCCTTCCGAAACAGAAAGTCACATGGTTCATGCTCGAAGACTATCATCAGAAAGTGTTGGTAGTGACTTAAGCTCCAGAAAAGCGAGTGAAGGAGTTGCATTTAATCCCACTGCAAACAATACTATGTACAATCCCGAATTTCCTGACATGCAAAATTCTGCCACCGCAAGGTTACAGTCTCTAAGGGAATTAGCTGTCGCTCTTCCATCAGAAGAGCGTCATAAGTTGAACAGAGTTCTTACAACTGTGCAACAAAGGTTATTGACAGCAAAAACAGACATGGAAGATCTCATTGCCAGATTGAATCAAGAGACTGCTGTGAGACAATTCTTAACAACAAAGGTACGTTCTGGCCTCTTGGAAAATTTGTTGAGTCTTGTATCTATTCATCATCTCCAATCAAGGGAAATGATTGCTGCCTCTCCACCATGTTGTACTTTGAGATAAATGTTGTGATTTGTGCCATCAAAATTTTAGCTTGTCTGCAGTAAATTATTGGTTGTTCTTCCCCCAGCTGGTCACTCTGAACTTCTCCTTGTAGTTTGAATATATGCTAGTAATCATATTGATAGAATCCGCTGCACTCTACTCAATGGATGAAAGGTGGTAAGGATCTATTTGATGTATTCATCTCATGTTTATTCCTTGAAAGTTTGCAGTATTTCAATCTGTTATACTTTTTTGTGTTAAGCTTTTATATGGACACTCACTCTATTATGGATCAGTCTGCTTGCAATATCCCCATCCTGAGACACCATTACATGGTTACGAGGCTGTTATTACCTAGTTGCGCGTTGACTTTTCTGACTGCTTCTATGTTCTTGTGTTCATTCACATGTCATTGTTTTGGATGATGCAACTAAATATATGAAGATTGTGTCTTGAAGGTCAAGGATCTAGAAGTGGAACTTGAAACTACGAGATATAATTGCAAAGAAACATGCAGCAAGCAACTTTGATTGAGAAAGAAAGGTTTACTCAAATGCAATGGGACATGGAGGAGCTCCGAAGCAAATGTTTGGAGGTGGAAACGAACTTGAAGGCTGAACAGGTTCCTATTACCACATGTTTTCCATGACTTATATTGTATTGCCTGTAGCAATAGACATTTTCAAATGTTGCAAAATTCTCAGGAAGAAAAGGCTCGTGTTGTATCGGCAAAACTATCGGCGATTCAAGAGAGAGACTTGTTGCTTAATGAATTGGATGTTGCTAGAGAACACCTCACTAAACTGCATAAACATAATGAGGAGTTGGAAGCAAAATCAAAAGCTGATGTGAAACTTCTTGTTAAAGAGGTTAAATCTCTTCGTAGCTCTCAGTCAGAATTAAGCAGGAGCTTGGCCGCCTGATGAGAGAGAAAATTGAAGTTGAGGTAATCTGCCCTTTTTGCGTAATAAGAATTTTTTTTCTTTCATAAATTGAGAATATCTTTGTGTGCACAAACAAGGGTTGCACATCACAAGCAGTTCCTTTTCTATTTATTGTATTCATGATCCCTTATTTGTAGTCTGAATACTGAAATTTAGTTTATGTCTGCTGGTGTAATCACCTTTAAGTCGAGTTTTTGGAGTCTCAAAGTCTCTCTCTCTTTCTGAGCCTTAACTCATTGTTGCATTTGTCTTGTTTAGCGAACTCTGCAAAAAGAAAAACAGAGAGGGGAGTCTGCAAGCGCTGCAAATGCAAAGCTGCTGCATGAATGTGAAATTCTTCGAAAACCGGCTTCAAGAATGTAGCGTTAATTTCCTCAGTGAAGAAGAAGATAAGTTGATTGTGGATACCTCTTCACCGTCTGATGCAATAGATCTACTGGTAACCTCTGACAATCGAATTGGCCTTCTTCTTGCGGAGGTATCGTTTGCATTTCAGAATTTTAAACTTCTTTTTTGCTTATATTCTATTTGGATCTTAATTTTTGGTGTCTATTCAAATCTGCTCAGCACCCCCATATACACCCCTTCTTCTTGTTCTAGATACAAGTATGCCGTCCCTTAATCACCTTTTGTGATTCATCTTCCTGCAATTCAATAAAAACCTGATCCTTATATAACGAATGGAGCGTTGTGCAACTTATGTTGTGAATTGAAACGGTGTTCTCTAATTCATGAAGTCAAGGATATCAAGTTCTTAAGTTTTTCTGCATTATATGATCTTTACTGCATCACTTACCTGGCAGTTTATCATGCTGACCTGTGTGCATTATCAGGCCCAACTCCTCGCTCAAGATGTAGAAAATGCTGTTGTGAAAGTGGATGAGACTCGGAACGGTAATGATGGCAATGGGAGGACCAGTGATGATGAATTGAGGAAGATGCTGACGGACATGTTCATTGACAATGCAACGTTGAGGAAACAAGCAAATTCAGTAATCCGTTGTGCTTTAAATATGTATGTCCAAGCCGAAGAAATGGATGAAGATGATGAAGAAGTTCCTTTGCGAAAAAACAGTTTTAAGCAAGTTTTTAGAGGGATGATGTGAATTATGGTGACTATTGATGGTGGGTCTTTTGTCGTAGTGGAATTAGCAGCAGCTGCTTGTACATTTGTGCTGGCAATAAATGAGATTGCCTCTGCTGCAGGGTGGTTCCCTTTCTCGCGTAAGGTGATCATAATTCGCACTGTCTTTTCTCTCGCGAAATTCATTCTTTGATTGACATTTCCTCCAGAATTAGAACAGTTTGCTCATATCGAAAACGAGCGCTTAAGAGTGTATGTTTTACATAGGAAATGAACATTTGTTAATGGATTTTAACTTTATAATTCCTTTTGGTGTAGTAATCCTTCTGTTGCGTAATCATATAACCCCAGACCTTTGCTTTTGCCGGAATAAAGAGCCTTAGATTGACATTACTAAGAATCCAGGACTTTTTTTTTTTTAATCTGTGTGTAACCATCTTCCTTCTGTTGTATTTACTGGAATGAGAACCTTAGGCTTACATCACTAACAATCCCGCATATGTAACTTGGTTTCTTTGGTTCTTTTAGGTCTTTGAATTCCGCTGTTTGGGTTGTGAGGTTGCAGGTTCAAAAGGGCAATTGAAAACCAGCTAATAAGAAATTATTGCTTATGAGAATTCTCTTCCGTCGTCGCGATCAAGTCGTATATCGAGTCTTTAAGCGCTATATGCTCAATACTTTTGCTTATTGTCCTTTTTGTGACTCTTTTGTCCTGAGTTTCGATCTCTTGATTACATCTCTCTCTGTATCATCCAAAGCTTATATGCTGCTTCAGCAATAGAAGTCTTCAGAAATTGCTAGAATTGCCAATTCCAACGCAAGCTTATGAATGAATATGTACATCAAAGTGCTAAAATATCGCCTCTGTTGACTTTAAAAAAAAAAAAAAAAGATACTACGATAGTATCACTCTCTCTTACACTTCTTGAATCATATCAACTTTTTTATACCTCTTAAATCATAGCAATCTGCGCATCGATGGCATTACTTTGCCATCATATCGACTTGATTATATCAGTGATTTATGGTTGCAAAAGTTTAGCTTCATACACACGTTTCTACATTAGTTTAGCAATCAAACTATGCATCGTTCATGGGAAGAATCTATAACAATCACAAGTGTAATCATGACATCATTTTCGCTGGTCCTCACAAACAAAGAACTTAAGAAAAGAGAGTTGGATGCCAATTATGATGGCCAAGGGACCTCCGTCCTGGCTAGGTACGCTGAATTGCGATTATTCTGCCCAGGATCTGCAGAATAGAATTCTCCAAGTCATGCATAAATACACGACAGATCAACATTGAGAACGAAGAGAGTGGACCTGAAATTTTGCATACAGTTTCGCTCTATACTTATGATTACGTAATCTTATAACGTAATTACTGCAGTTAATCTCTTTCAAGCATGCATGTGATGGAATCCTTTAATATAAATCATACAGAGTCCCGATAGGAATTAAACCGGACGCAAACTTGTTTATGTTACCTCCTTGGTGGTGTCCGAGAGTGGACACGTCTCCTACTCCTGTTTGATACGAACCACTGTCGTGCTACACCTGCACAATGGGCATATCCATGGGAAGTCCTTTAATCTTACGGTGTTTAGATACAGAACAGAAATGAGAACGCAAATGCTTACTGTTGCGGGGATTAGTCACCTATCAAAAGGCATTCCTTTCCCAATGCCACATCATCTACCATCAAATGCGCTGCCATAACGATTGGTGCAACATACACATCTCAGAATTGCTACAGGAAAAAAAGGGAGCTTATAATGACAGAAGCACATAATCAATTTAGTCATATCTCATCTATCTAATCAAGTCCTCCAGGAGCACTCAGGTAATTTTCTCTATTTAAGTACATTTGACTTTCTATAATAATGTTATTACTCTCTTAGGATTGTACATTCGATTTCTACAATAACATAAGTGTTAATCATAAATCACGAATAAAGACCTTCATTTTCGCTCTCTTCCAAATTCAAGATTTTTACAAAAGCAATTATTGCTTCAATTATTTTAAGACTTAAGGTGAACAGGCATGCATCCTATAAACTGAATATTTTTAACGGGAACTAATAGAAAATAGCTCGAGGAAAAAAAAACACAATAATAAATTAGGGGAAGAAGATACCAAAGAAAATTTTAAGAGAATATGAGACGGTTCTTTCTATACTGACCGAGTATCCTTCCAATCTTTGTAATAGCCATCGAAGTCTGATGAATTCCCGCATCAGAGAATGTCCAACAACAATCGTCTGGAAGGCGTAGATCGGGCAAATCTAGCTGAGGACAATCACGTAATTGCAAATGCCGTAGCTTCTTTAATTCTGATAGATCAGGCAACCTTCTTAAGCGACTGCATCCCCAATAAACAGAGACGTCAGCGATTCCAATTTCTCCACACCTTGAATCTCCATTAGTCCCGGGCTCCAAACACCTCAAGTTCGAGCCCCTTTAAAGTCGACACGGATAGCCTCTCAAGCGATTCCTCAGCGCTCACACAAAACGATCTGAGTTTCTCCGGCTGCTGTCCAAGCAGATGTTCAAACTCGACCTCCCTTAGGCAACAATTATAAAGGTTAAACTTGGCTAGATTTGTCAAGTTGGAAAATGGAAGCCTTTCCATCGGTAAATTGAGATCGTATAGATCAATTCCTCGAGACTGGACGGAAGCCCTATCAGAGATCGGAAGTCAACGGGAATTCGAAGAACCTGAAGCTGCGAAAGAGTAGCCAAATCGGTAGGAGGAAACGTGACATATCCCCGATTTGTAGTACATGAGGCTCTCAACTCTTTAAGATTCTCCAGCATCCGTATGACCTGTGGTAGCTCTCTTATATTACTCCGACTTGCATTTAGAATTTCCAATCGTTTGAGATCCCCAATACAAGCGGGTAGTTCTGTGATATGCGTCTCCTCCAAACGTAGCTCAATCAAGGACTCTAGCCCTCCTATTGAGATTCGGTAGCTTCTTTATCGGAGTCCAGTAAGATCCATCTTCGTCAACATTTTAAGATCTCCGATAGAATCAGGCAACTCTGTGATTTTCGTCCCAACCAAATTCAATTCGACAAGTGATTTCAATTTTCCAAAGAGTCTGGAAGTTTTCTAAGTGAACAAAAACATAAAGACAAATACTTCAAATGCGTCATCTCTCCGATGGAATGATGAAGTTCTTCAACATGCAGGTTTCGTAATTCTAGCCTTGACAGGGATCTTAGACCACGTAATGCAGAAGGTACGGCAGAAAGTAGCCAAGTCACGCTCGTCATACTGTCCCCAGATTTTCAAGTCGGCAGGTGCTCTAGTTTAGAGATAGAGCCATCAATCGCTAGTGGGTTGTCCAACATCAACAAACATTCTTTCCAAATTCTTGCATTTCGAGAGGTCAGGAAACCTATGGCAAGAATTAATATGGATAACTTTCAAGTTCTCGCTCACCTAGAAAAACAAACCAAGGATCACATACAAGTCAAAAGGCAAATGGTTAAGTTTGGTTAGGGAGGCAAATGCAAAAAAAGTAAACTACATGTTATATAATGTTGTACCAGGCATGGCCCCCATCCGGCCCAATCTTCATAATGGGAATGCTTGAAGCTCGAGCACGGCTAATTTCCCAGACATAAATTTGTCGCGCCTAATTTTGAAGGGCAATACTCCCATCGGAGCCATGTTAAATTGGAGAGAAGATTCTTAAAGTCACCTACCAAGTTCCCGCGCTCTAATTCCAAGAACCTTAAGTTGGGCAGCCTTGAAAATTCTTCGCTCGTGAAATCGTGCGCTATGTTGAGCCCGTTAGTCTGAGTGCTACGATTTTGTCTGTCCCCTGGTGATAGGAAAAGCACAAGTAAACACATTTGAAGAGGATGACAAACATGGTCTCGTACAAGTCTGAGGAACTCGATTATGTTCAGCAATGAAATACACATTATTGATTCGTACCTATCTAAATTGAGAAAACCATAAAAGAAAGAATTAATCAAGTTAGCCTGACTTGTTTTATTCCATTGAGAAAAATTCTTTATACTGCACAAGGCATAATAATATTTTCAATTCGTCAATTTAAGAGAATTTCTGTTGTAAAGATGATAACAGAGAACGTTATTATTACTGTATAAAACCCTTTGGTAGAAAATGCAGCCTATATTTTTAATTTTTACGAATAATGAAAACCTGCAATGGTTTTGCAATTAAGAAAAAAATTATCAGACCAATGTCTAACTGTCTTGTGGCGATTGCGACCCTCTAGATCGAAACTTGCTTGGTCCAGAGCGTGTGGTAGCCCGTTAAAAAGATTTCTTCCATAACAGTAGAGAGTCAACCATTAATCAATTGCACATAAAAAATAATCACTAAATCTATTTCCACATTTTAACAAGGGGTCGTCGATGATGTCTCATTGAACAATAATGTTGCTAATGATTTGCCAACTTAGTAAAAAGGAACAAAGTCATATAATGTGTTACAGTTTTTGCATTCAGACGTATTCCTTGGAGAGTTTGCTTCTATACTTGATGTCGTAAGTGTAACCTCTAAAAAACTTTTTAGATATGATATGAGACGTTATATGCCAATAGAAAATAGAATAAATATATCTACACGCAAGAAACTAGCCACACAACCGTTGGTAAATGCATGTTGATTTTTTCACAACGAAAATAGCAAAGGTGACTATAGCTTACCACTTTCCCTGGATCACATTCAAGGCAACTTGGGGCATCCACAACCTGCTACGCTTTCCGGGATCATTGTCTTCAAGTCGAATGATTTCTCTTCCAAGATCTCGAAGTTGGTCATGCATCCAAAATAATCTTCCCTGTCTTCTTTTTCTATCTTTATCAAAGACATACGAGCAAGGACAAGTACATCGGTGTGTGGGAAATAGCCAGAAGCTTCCCACATATAATATGGATGGAGTCTTCCTTCTCCAATGAAGTAACATGCGATGTCAAGAAAGATCTCTCTCTGAGCTCGATCTAACATGTCATAACTAATCTTTAATTTTTGAAGACTTCCTGATTGGGCATTGAATCTAATTTCTTCAACATGTCTTCCAAATCATTATGTTTTTGCCGAAAAGTGAGGAACCGATAACCTCGAGAGCTAATGGAAGTCCACCTGTTTTGTTGGTAATTTTAAGTGAGATATCTTCATATTGAGGTGGTGGGGAATCCATCCCTAAGGCATGCCGACTAAAAAGCTTAAGAGAATCAGAAGAATCCATTTCTGCCATTTCATAGATTTTAAACTCTTCATAATGTGCTTTCTTCCAAAGCTAATGTCCCTTGTCGTAACGATGATTTTGCTCCCTAGACCAAACCAATCGCTCTTTCCGGCTAGTTTAGAGAGTTGGTCCCATTATCCACGTCATCAAGAACAAGTAGAACTTTCTTATCACGGAACCTTTCACTAATTATGTTGATCCCTACATCAACAGAATTGTGGATCTCAAGAGACCTGCCTTGGAGAATTTCTGACAACAATTGTTTTTGCAAGTCAATAATTCTACCATGTTCCGCAGATTCGCGAACATCCGAGAGGAAGCTACAGCCTTCAAATTGATTGGAGATTCGATTAAAGACGGCTTTTGCGAGAGTTGTCTTACCGATGCCACCCATTCCATGGATGACCACGTAACGGACATCACGAGACCCTTCGTTTGACAAGTCCATGATAGCTTGCACTTGATCCTCGATCCCCACTAAATGTTTGGGCAGATTTGTCCTTCTTTTCATTAGCTTGTTCAAAACCTTGTCAATAATAGTGTTGATGATTTCACCATGGCTGCCACATTGACACAAGAATTTTAGCGTGAAACATATGGTAGATAAATTCTCTAGTTGAGTGGCTCAGGGAAGGAAGACAGTAATGACAAGGAAAAAAGAAAGAAGTAAGGATGGCAGGAGTTAGTAAAAGAGAAAAAAAAATTGGAGAAAATTCTTTTCCTTATAATCATCTCACTTGTATAGAGAAAAACAATCTGCAAGTATCCGCTCCTCCTTGCTCTTCCCCCATTAGAAAAAATGATCAAGTAGATTTCGAATCGACAATCTTACCCTTTGTCTTCATGCCCAATCCGCTGATTCTTGCGACCTCGGCCAGAGCCTCCTTCCATTGCGGAACATCGTGGCCGAACTTCACCTCGTGCTTCTCCAGAGCATCGAGGTACAGTGGAGTTCTGAGCTTCACATCGTCGGGATCCACATCATAGAAAATGGGTAGGATCATTTTATCTTTCGCTTTGCTCGAGCACTCCACCATGTGCGCGAGCTCGCGAAGACACCACACACTGGACGCGTAGTCCCTGGAGAAGATGGGCAGGTATATTTTGGAGGATTTGATGGCATGCAAAATCTCGTCTCCGATCTTTTCGCCCCGTCGGATCTCTTCGTCGTCTCTGAAAACGCGAATCCCAGCTTTCACCAGGGAGTGATAGAGGGAATCGGTGAAATTGAGGCGGGTGTCGGGGCCTCTGAAACTCAAGAACACCTCGAATTCGGCCCCGAGGACGAATTCCGTCATCAGCAGAAGCAGACGTCCCTGATGGGCCTGGGGAATCCCGCTTTCTCTTCGTCATCCTTTAGGAGCTCAAAATCTTCACCGGATGTGATCACACCGAGATGTGGGAGTCCTTTCTGAATGTGATCTGCGATTCCTCGAGAGGAAGTAGCGAAGCGCCGGAGGCAGGAGAATAGCGATGCGCTTTCGCTGTAATTTCGCGGATTTGCTTGTTTTCGTGTCAGCACATAAAGAAAAACGAGACGACTTTGATAAGTCCTCCAGGGTGGCGGGCCCCAACCTTATTAGCTCAAGTGCTTAGTTTCGTAGAGAATATATGCGCTTTCGTCATCCTTTAGGTGGATTGGCTGACGCGTATCTTTTGAAATGGTGCGATTCGCATCCAGTGTTTAATATCTCGATCAGCAGCGGCACAAATGATTTTGAAATAGATTGAACTTTAGTTTAATGTGTAATGTGCTCTCTCAAAAATTAATAAATGTTCAATGTAATCTTTAAATTATATGAAAATATTTAATGACATCATTTTGTTGATACAAGTTAACTGAATATGTTTTCAATTCGTTAAATTTGAACGATGGACATTAAAAAATGTTACAGAATTATAGATTATCCAAGTATTCAAGTAAGGTATTCATCATCAATTAATATAACAATCCACGTCATCAACTTAATGATTTATTAAATCATACCAATGGAATGGGTGTATTTGATAGATCGAGTAACCTTTATAAGAGTTATTGAATTTTATTGGCAATGAATTCAATGACTGCATTTCCCACTCCCGCGAGAAAAGGAAATTTGGCGGAAAGTTGGTGGAAATAAGATTGTATCTTAGAGTTGTCAACAAAATTTAGACTACCAAAGAAATTTGGCCAATTTTATTCCTCCGAGTAAAATTTGTGTAATGAATCATTGGTTTAAATTTAACTGAATAAATTTTGATACTTTAATCATTGGAGACAATTGCTCGGACAAGATGGTCCCGTTGCGCACTGAACAAGGCTGTCTTTTAGTCTTTACCAGGAGACGAGGCATCTTCTTTTTCCTTAGCACGGCAAGAAAAAAAAGAGCGAAGACTTCAAAGTCAAGCCCTGTGGGATTTTTCCAGGCAAAAGTTTGCCAGCTTTATCAATTAGAGAGAGGACCGACGCTTCGACGTTGTCGTTTAAGAATGTGAACGACCATCCTTCCACGAAATGAGTAACCCCCCACTTTTGCTTTTCTCTTCTTTAACAAAAGTGAAGCTGAGCATTTTCCCTCCCATTCTACCTTTCGGCAGATTCCCTTTCTGCTAGCCAGTTATAAGAGCTTTGTTTCTTCAGCTTTTCCGAAGAAAAAAAAAAGAAGAAGTGGAGTTCTACTTAAGCGGTTTGAACCAGACCACACTACATAGTGTCTAATAGGTCTATATGACTTTAACACGATTGTAATTATAAGCAAGATGAACTTAGATTTTTCATATTGGGTACTGAGCTTGAATCATGTTTTCACAGACCACTAAGTCAAAAATAAAATAAGGATGAGAAATGAAAGAATGAAGTGAAAGGAGGGAATGTATTAACAATGATATTTCGATAACTAGGTCGGTCGATAGTCATCATTCCGTTAATTAAAGAAGGTTTGAAGCATTGAAGCTTTTTCATCATGAGATATGGCATCAAGTCTTCCTAAAGTGGAGGCAAAAACTGAAAAAGTTTCCAGCTTTATTCAAAGCGAAACGCAATTTCCACCCAACTCTTTTACTACTATTTTTCTCAATTCCTTCCGTCTAAGATGGGATCAGATGTCTATTTTTTCTCGGTTATCCTCCGAAAAGTGCGATGTACAATAGAAAACCACCCTATATGTTGCTATTTAATTACAAGCCCAAACTTTAATTCGGACCCAAATTCTAATCCCTACTATATTTTTTTTTTATACTCATAAACGTGCATCAACTTTGAATTATTATACCCAAATTTGATGCCGGTCAAGTTTCTATCCGACGATCCGTTAAAGATGTGTCATGTCATTCTATTTATATATAAGGACTCGACCTTGTGTTGACATGGAAGGATCACACGCAAACGACGTGATTTGGAGCAAAATACAAAACCAAGCATAAATTGATGGCTAATCACACTGAAGCATTCTGTTTATTTCCAAAATTTTTTAGACTACTCGAGAAATTTGGGCCAATAGTATTTTCCAAGTTAAAACCGCGAAATTAATCGTTGGTTAAAATTTAACCGAATAAATTTTACACTTAATCATTAGAGACTGTTGCTCCAGACAAAGAGAATCTACTGTTGGTCCCGTTGGCATTGCACAGCACAAGGCTCTCTTCACCAGGAAACAACAAGGCATCCTCCTTTTCCTTGGCAATGAAAGAAAAAGAATAGCGAAGACTTGAAGTGAAGCCTAATGGTATTTTTCCGAGGGTGGATGGAAAAATTTCCAGCTTCTAGATCTATACGATTTGAACATGATTGAGGTTATAAGCAAGACGAACTTAGATTGTTCAAATTTGGTGTTGAGTTTGAGTCATGTTTTCACGTACCATTAAGTCAAAATAAAATAAAAACGAGAAATGAAAAGAATAGAATAAAAGGAGGGAATATATTAACCAATCCACAAATAAAATATATATACAATGGATAAAAGCGGAGAAATTCATGAGAGCAGGGAAATGGTTAAAAGATGCTTGAAATGCTTGGAAAACGGTAAATGGTTCTTATGATAATATATACATATCAATAATTAAAAATGGCTAAATCATTACACAGAGAAAAAAGGTGGGTGGAGTGGATAAATGAAAAACGTGATGGTATGGAATGACTCAAATTATCTTTTAATGGAGATATTTTGATAAGTAGATCTGTCGAAAGTCATCATCCCCGTTAATTAAGAATGCTTGAAGCATTGAAGCTTTTTCATCGTAAGCGCACGGCAAAGCGAAAAAAAAGAAGGGCAATGACTTGAAAAAAAGCCACCAAGTCTTTCCAAATAAGGCCAATGAACCAACACTATATGATGAGTCAAAGCTGCAATGTAAGTCTTGATATATACACAAAGGGAGGCACAAAAGTCTCAATGGAA
>JAGVVM010021139.1:0-40670 GCA_019149425.1 Psidium friedrichsthalianum | reverse complement strand
AACCCCCCCCAACAGGCACACACCGCATGCGGATAAAACGAGGGACGCCCCCCCGAAGACGCGCACGGCCATGACACGCTACGTACCGCTCTGTAGGTGGCATACAAACAGTGGGCGACGAAGGCATCGGCTTTTTTTTTTTTAAGCAGAACAATGGGACGAAAGAGCCCTCACCAGCTCCAAGGCGTAGCATATATAACTGCGCTCAAGCTTAAAACTGCGAAAACGAAAATCGTTGGTTAAAAATTTAACCGAATAAAATTTTACACTTAATCATTAGAGACTGTTGCTCCAGACAAAGAGAATCTACCGCTGTCCCATTGCGCATTGCACAGCACAAGGCTCTCTTCACCAGGAAACAAGAAGGCATCTTCCTTTTCCCTTCGCACGGAAAGAAAAAGAAGAGCGAGACTTTGAAGTGAAGCCTATGGTATTTTTTCCGAGGGTGGATGGAAAAATTTCCAGCTTCTAGATCTATATGATTTGAACATGATTGTGGCTATAAGTAAGACGAACTTAGATTGTGCAAATTTGGTGTTGAGTTTGAGTCATGTTTTTCAGGTACACTAAGTCAAAATAAAATAAGGATGAGAAATGAAAAGAATAGAATAAAAGGGGGGAATATATTAACCAATCCACAAAAATATAACGATGGATAAAAGCGGGCAATTCGTGAGAGTAGGGAAATGGGTAAAAGTTGCTTGAAAATGCTTGGAAAATGGTAAATGGTTCTTATGATAATATTACATATCAATAAATTGGAAATGGCTAAATCGTTATAGAAAAAAAAAAAGGTAGGTGGAGTGGATAAATGAAAAAGGGTGATGGTACGGAATGACTCAAATTATCTTTTAATGGATATATTTTGATAACTAGATCGGTCGAAAGTCATCATCCCCGTTAATTAAAGAATGCTTGAAGCATTGGAGCTTTTTCATCATGAGCACGACACGAAGGTTTTTCATCATGAGCACGGCATCAAGTAAAGCTGAAAGAAAAGAAGGGCAATGACTTGAACTTGAAGTAAAGCCAATCAAGTCTTTTCTAAAGTGGAGGCCTAAAATGAAAAAGTTTCCAGCTTTATTCAGAGCGGAATGCTTCTTCCGCGCAACTTCTACTGCATTTTCTCGATGTTCACTGTTTTTCGTCCCCCCAATTCGGCCACAGGGATCAAAGGACCGACGACTTGGACAAGTCAAGCCAATGAAAGTCCTCAAAGTGGCGGGGCCCAACTTGATCTGCTCAAGCGGCTAGTTGCGTTGTGGGCGAAGGGGGTGTGGTGTTTAACCTCTGCAAAGGAAGGAAGATGGAGCGTGGGGTAGATTATAAATTTATAGTTATACCATGCGAAACGAAACTTCCTCAGACGTTTTAGTGTTTCGTTATTTTTATTTTTCAGTATGTGTTACCATCTTCCTTCCTTTACAGAGTTGAAGAACCCTAGACCTAGTATCACATAGACTTTTGTTGCAAAAATGCCAAGAGATGCCCGAATTTAGCACGAAATAGCGAAATAGCACGATATATAAGCACGAAATAGCGAATGATGAAAGTAAAATAAAAAACATATGAAACACGATATATCTACCACTTATATCTTTGCTATGGAGCTCAGTTTGGTCATTTTTGCATGCAAAGGAAGCAAAACTAAGCCACTGGTGGGCAGTGGGGTTACCGGCGCAAGGCTTCGGTTCAACACCAGAGATGACTAAGAGATACCTAATATGGGTGTTAGGGAAAATGCATATGGTGGTGGATGACTTTCTTCTCCGGTAACTAGTCGTTTTTGTAAGCATTTCAAGTCTTCTGAACTAGGTGAAATTCTAAATTTTAGGGATGGCATAATGCACGTCGGGTTTCAGTTCAGTCCCTCTGAAGCCAAAGCCGAAATGGACTATAATTTATTTCAATACCACAAAGAAGCGGTGATGAATCATTCAAATGGTAACAAGGCCATCTTTTTCTGCACCATATTTCCAGGAATAATGTCACTGAAGTAGACATATGGATCTTCCGCTAGGGAGGGATAGTCAACGCCAAGAGTGGTTATGGCCATGAAATGAAATGAGGAAATATGGCTATGAAAAGCCTCATTGACTGTTTTAATTTTCACTACCGTCTCTCTTAGAATCACTACCTTTCTCTCTTAGAATCGGCCGTAATTGGAGAGGATATGTGGAGCTGAGAGCTTCACCCCTATTAATCCATTTCCAGCTATAGGCGCATATTTCCTGTCAAGACATTACAGTTGATATTTACATATGGAAAACATAGTAATCATTTAGAATGCCTTTACTTTGCGAAAATGAGGGATTTGAATATAAATATTTTTTCGAAAAGCGATTGCTTATATCGTTTACAAAGATAAATTAATGAAATTTTTTTTCATCGCTTATCATTGATTGTTATCAATGACGAAGGCATTTTCTGTTGATTAATATAGAAAAAAACAAAAATAACTAGTCTTTTTCGAAAAATATTTTTCAAATCACTTATTTTTTCGCGATACAAATACGCCCTTATTATATTTTTCCTAGTTCAATAACACGGCTTAGGCTCAAAGATTTATTGCAGGGTATACTTAGAAAAGCTCATGCAGCAAAGGCCTGTGCGTGGCTCGAGTTCAGTTTCGATTTAACCCAAATTTGGTGGCGGGATCCTAAAAAAATTATTCCTTTCTATTTTCTCAGTAGCTTCAGTATCGTTAGCTACATTAGAGAAGGCCAGACCTAGACCGCCCGTAACATTTTCCAGTGGGCTTGATGTTAATCGGGTTCTCGTGGCAAGGGCAACATACTCCTAGCTCTGCCCTCTTTGACACATGGGGACACGTGGCAAAACACAATTCGTAGGTTTCATATGTATAGATAGATTTGACCATGGAGAATATCATATTGAGGAAGCATGTCTTACCTCTCCACTATAAACAATTCAAAGCATTCATTTTGAGGGGAAGAGCTTTCAACGGACGAACTCTGGTGTCGATCTTTCTCCCGACAAAATGTAAACCCTTTGTCATTTCCTCACTTGCCACCTAGTACCTATCCCTTATAATCGTGTGCGGATTTTTATATAAGGTTATAGTTCACTATATTCCAATCAACAATTATCCACTAATTGTACTCACTGATAAATCCTCTCATAATTTTGAGAAATTAGATGTGAGTTTCTAAGCATGTTTCGTTGAAGATTCAGTGTGTACAATGGATGCATAGTGTAACTTGATTTAATAAAAACTATAAAGAAATAAGTCATCTAGCTTATATGTTATGTGCAATCAAATCTTTTCGCTATCGATACAGTTCATCAAGGTGATGCAACGGCCCGGTATCCACATAATGTCTTGAATACTAAAAATAGGGAAAAAATAGAAATAAATAAATGGCAAATGTTATTGGACATGAAATATAAAACATGCAAAATGGAAAAAAGAGAAAAGAAAAATTTAATCATCTCTCTTCTCTGCATCACACTACGGCAAAAACACCACGCCACACCCAACACACCCATTCATGTCTAAACCCCAATACTTTTTTGTGGTGCTTTAGATGCCCTGCACGACTCGACTCTACACTGTGTCGTCGTAATTAAATATAAGAACGTCGGTTAAAAGTGTTATATTGACTTTAGATTGAGCCCGACTCTTCAAATTAAACCGCCCGTGTTTACCCCCAGAATGAAAAGTTACAAAACGGCCACCTGAAGAATCTGGATCAAAATAAAAAAAGACCCGAGCACTCTCTTGTCGGGTCAGATGACCCGTCGGACCCTCCACGTGATTACGTGGGCTCAGGTCATGCGGGGTCCAGCTAAGACCGCATATATACTAATGATTAACTTGCCTTAAAGCTGCCTCCTGTCGTTATCAATTTTTTTGACCAAAAAAAAAAAAAAATTCGTCATCAATTCCCTTGCCCAGTTTTCCAAAAGTTCAGAATTATTCAAACGTTGCTTCGTGCCTCCTCACCTCTATTCTTGTTTTTTACTTGTTTCCGTCTAAACCTCATCTAACCAATCTCTAGACGGGTCATGTCCCTCTCTTTGAGTTCCTGCGATTCATAGTCTTCGTGCGACATTCAATTCAAAAAGGGGCAAATTTTCGAAAATCTTATTCGAATCTTCGAGCACCGGAACCGTGCTCGTGGTGCAAAGACAACCAAACAACATGCACCTGACCTCATCTAGGATGTCTTTGCCGTTTTGAACTTTGAAGGTATCAATCGATGCGAGCACGTGAAAACAATATGTTCTGTATTTGCGAATGACTATGTACTCTAAATGACTATCGGAATGTGGTTAGATGAACCGTTTAACGGAATTCGCTTAGTGCAGCCCTGTGGTCAGCGGTCATAGGAAAAATTTGGTAATATTCATCGTTTCGAAGATGTGACTACTCACGCTTTCTTACCATCACAGGTCTCTCTGTTTTTCGTACTTATATGTAGAGATACTTACGAGAGAGCCCATTATCAAGAAGGCATATCGAATGGATAGGGATTGGATGTTAACGCCACACCCAATGTATTTATATGACATCTATTTTCTATACCAATTTGAGGTTTCATTGTACTTCAATTGGGATGTTCAGCTAATTTCTATGTCATGCACCGGATGACTTTGTTTTTTATACTTTTTCTGGCCAAAAAAGAAAAAGAAAAAGGATTCCTTACTTTTTGGTCAAACGGTCAACGTGGTTAAACTGTCATCGCACAATAATTGCTTCAGAATCATCTAGGCAGTCTAAACAGCACGATCAGAGTCATGCTTCGCAAGAAAAGCCTAAGAGAGCAATTTCGGATGGGAATGGCCAGTGCTGCACAAATGCATTTGCAAAGCGAAATAAGAAGACAGCCCTTCAAGACGTAACAGATGTTCGCTGCAACAGCTTATGTAAAGGCTGCTTCAATGCGATGAAAATAGTGGTTATGTGCTATATTCATTCTGTTGGTGCAATGCATGTTTGCCGCAGTATACTATATTAGTCGAAACTCGAATGTATTTGGATGGAAACAAACTATGCACTTTGGAACATATTTTTTGTGAATGAGTATTCATTGCAACATATTTAGCAAATACAAAAGGCTGGAAACACATAGAATCGGTTCATGGCGACCTCGAGTGACAATAGGCAACATGTTTGTGCTATATATTCAGTTCACCAAACGTTCTCATTCGCATTTTGGATACGCTAGTGGTCAGGCTAAACATGGGGGGGAAGCTCCAGCCAAGGTTCCTAAAATGATTAAATCGGTTTCCGTGGAAGTCTTGAAGCGTCAGTCAGACTTAAGTGCAATGACTAAAACTGAAATGTCGCCAGGCAACTGAGTCAGAAACAGTCTGCAGACAATTGAGCACGAAGAAGATGCATCTTCACAGTTAAGCAGTGCTGGATGCACCATTACCAATTCTCAGCTAGCAAAAGATTGTTCTGGAACGTCTTCACAAAATCAAGGTCCCTCAGGCAAAACTACACACACGCAAATATATATGCATTGTCATATTTCTTTATTTTTCTGAACCAAAGGCCTTTCACTTTTGATTGTTCACGCTAAACTCCACAACTATACAAAAGAGAAAGTACATGCAATTGAGAAGATGTGCTTCGACTTCTTGTAGCCTTCCCTAACTGAACCCGTGATGCAAATGAGATACAATTTTCTCGTCTTTCTGGGGTTTGTATGAGGAGGTTTGCTCACAGGCGTCGTTTTGTTTGGGTTTTGGTTGCAGCAGAGAAAGGAAGCCTCCATGAGATATCAACATTTTAGAGAAACTCGAAGCCACCGTTAATGGATTCTGATCGAAAGGATCCTCTGTTATGCGGCCTTTATGCCCCTGACATCTACAGCAATCTACGTGTTACAGAGGTTTGGGCAATAAACAGTGTGCCATAGGTACTTTGATCTCCTATCACTTCAAACCCACGAGTCATTTTGCGGTTAATCTGAATTCTGAAGTACATGAATCCTGTAGAGGGAGGAGTTTTCAAGAGATTAATATAATAGCTGGATAGCAAATTCTCTGCCTGCAAAAAGCTTGAACGAAGGACAAATTTTTTAGCTGAAATTTAATAGATTAGATGTAAAATGTTCATACAAAATGCTGGCTCAACTTAGTGAGAAAAGGCTTCATTTTAGTTTAATGCAACGTGTCTGTGTTATATTGCTCGGCTCCACTTGGTGCCGCTTGCAGAAACCTCAATGGTTCTTTTTAAGTTTGAAGTTAAGGCTATGCCAAGATCTAGTAGATCATTGAGAACTATGATACCAATTCATGTAATGAACTTGCCTATCAAGCTCCGCAATATGATGAAGGAAGCATTATTCTCATTGTAGTTTTCTCGACCCTTCCCTTAATAGTTTGTTCCAACCATGCACAGGCCACAAGCACCGACCATTGATTTATTCCTCATGTTTCTGTCGTCAGCTTCTCAGGAGACCTTGTTGTAATTTTATGGAGACTGTCCAGAAAGATATCACTCAGAGCATGAGAGGGATCTTGATTGACTGGCTTGTGGAGGTCGTCAGCATACCTCTGTGCTTTCGTTCTCTATTTTAACCTGCTTTTCTGTAGATTTGTTTCTGTCATAGTTAGCATTCTATATGCGTTGAATATGCTTCACTAACTGCATATTGCATCGTGCATTTCGAATAATGGTGAAAGGGGTTAAATCATGTGCCTCCGATCCAGTGTTCATGCGCATGTGAAACAAAACCTCGTCTTGGATTCCTTTATTTTGCACGATAGTTCCGGCTGATTTTTCCAACCAACTTGTTTGCTGTCTGTTTTCAGGCATATGAGGAATATAAGTTGTACCCAGATAACACTGTATCTCGCCTGCATCTGATTGACTGGTTTCTGTCTTAAAATTTCATTGAAAGACGGAGAGACTTCAGCTACTTGGCATCACTCGCCGCTACTCGCGTCGTAGCGTGCGAGTGATGGCCTTCTTCCTAAAAAAGATGAGCATGAAGGATTTTTTAATCCCTTTTAACTTTTAAAAAAATGTACATGTAGATTAAAAGATTATTTTGAAAGTTTTGGGGCTTAATGCAAATTAAATCCAAAACTTTTAAGAAATTTTGAAAAAAATCACTCTCATTTTCCATTATTTTAATTTCGAAAATAAAAAAATTCGTAAAAGAAAACCAAAAAATTGCACTTTAACTTCGAATCAAAATTTATCAAAATTGCCAAATTAAACATTGTTTTCATGAAATTGATACCGAAATGACATTAATTGAAAAATTAATGTAATCAATCCATGAACTTAAAATTTCTAGTTCGTAGAAATAAAATAATTTTCTTCCACTATTTTTTTTAGGTTTCTAATCAACCTATCAAAAAAAGATTAGTAGTGGCTCCGAAAAATTTAAAATCTTTTGCAAGATAATCATTTGAACCATAAGTCATGATTTGGTAGAATTTGGAAGAGTTCAAGTCAAGTTAATTAACATAATTAATTAATTTGATAATCCATTAATCTAAAATTGAAAAACTCAATTTTTAGATCGCCACACATCTTACCCTTCTTTCTCTTTTTTTTCCCCTCTCATGAGTGTCACTGGGCGTTCACTCTCTCGTGCGCTCAAGACAACCCTCAAGATGAGTAAGAAGCTCTCTCAGTAAGAGACAGCACTTCAAGGCTATAGGCTTAAGCGACTGCTAATGGCCCTGGGTCTAGCCCATTCACAATTACACATTTAGCACAACATGTCCACTTACTAACTAACCTCTCTGAGCATTTGGGTAACTTGAGTTGATCTCCACATCTGCCCTCTCCGCCTGGGCTGGGTCACGTGTCTCACTCTCCAGGTGATCGGGCATGTCCGCTCTCTCTTGAGAGAGGCCGGGAGAACGTGGTAATAGAGAGTCAGTGCTGAAAGCAATACATGATTCTCCAGCTGTTAATCTTGACAGAAGAAGGTGTGCACTCCCAAGCATTATCAAATGACTCTGTCTTCCTTGAAAGACCTTCCTCTCCCCTTCACTACATATGGGACTAGCTAAAATAATCAATCTCCTTAGACAAACACTAATTTAAGTGAGGCTAATGACATTTCCACACCCTTGATAACTTCTTCCACAACTGTTGCACAACTGGTACTTCTAAATTCTAATACTCATCAACGAAACATGAACAAAACCTTCCTTTTCCCTTTCTTTCGAAATACATGAATATCACAAAAGCGATTGGTGCTTTAATCATTATAAAACTTAATGTCAACATGCATGCATGCTATAAACTGAGTACTTCAAACAGGAACAAATAGAAAATTGCTCAGGAGAAAAAATGAAAATGAAATATAAGTTAAGAAGAAACCAAAGGAAATTTACCAAATGCATCAGAATATGAGATGATTCTTTCTTCTAGAGTTGGCTGTCAATATCATCCAGACTGGGTTTCCTTCCATTTTTTGTAAGCGCCATCAAAGGACGGAAAAGCCCCACATCCTTCAATCGTCAAATGACACGTGTCTGGAAGACGTAGATTGGACAAATTTTGTAGGCGACAATGTTTGAGATGCAACCTCCTCAAATTCCTTAATTCTGATAGCTGAGGCAACAGTTTTATGGAACTGCATTCGTGTATAAATAATGCCTCCAGCGATTTCAATTCCTCCACAGCTTGAAAATGCATTAGCCTTGGGCAACCAAACAGGCTCAACCGTCGGAGCCCTTTAATCTTGCTATAGATAGCCTCTCAAGCAATTCACTATCCCTCACCTCCAAACTATGGAGCTTCCCCAGCTGCTGTCCAAGCACATCATCAAATTCTACGTCGCTCATCCGGCATTTACAGAGGCACAAACTTGACAGGTTTGTCGAGTTGGAAAAGAGTGACCTATCTATTGGTGACTTGACATCGTATAGAATCAATTCTTCAAGATTAGATGGAAGCCCCACGAGAGATCGGGGTTCGACACAAGTTATCTCAAGAGTCCGAAGCCGAGAAAGAGCAGCCAAATGATTGGAGGAAATGTGACATCTCTCTCGGGCAAAACCATCAGGCTGATTTGCAAGTGCTTCAGGCGCTCTAGTTTAGAGAGAGAGCCATCAACCACTAGCGAAGTTGTACAATCTTGAAGAACCAATCTCTTCAAATTCGAGCATTTTGAGAAGTCAGGAGTCCTTTTTAAGCTTGGGCAATGAGTGATTTGTATAACTTTCAACTCCTCACTCATCTGGGAAAACAAACCAAGGATCATCGAAAGTCAATAAAGGCAAATGGGTAATTTTGATCAGAGAGACAAATGCTAGAAAAAATAAACTGTGCGATCTGATGTTTTACCAGGCATGACCCCCATCCGGTCCAATCTTCAGTAATGCTACTTTCTGAAAGCTCGAGCACAGCTAATTTCTCCAAACATAAATTTGTTGCCTGTAATTCCGAAGGGCAATGACTCCAAGAGAGCCATGTTAAATTGGAGAGAAGGTTCTCAAAGTCCCCTACCAAGTTCCCGCCCTCTAATTCCAAGAATATCAGATTGGGCAGCTTTGAAAATTCTTCACTCGTGAAATTGTGCACTTTGGAGAGTCCCGTTAGTCTGAGTGCTCTGATATTGTCTGTCCCCTGGTGATAGGAAAAGCATAAGCGAACATTTGAACTGGATGACAAAATGGTGCTTTACAAAATCGGAGCAGCTTGATTATGTTAAGTAATGAAGCACACATTATCCCTTCGTACATATCTTAATTGAAAAAAGCATGAGAAAGAGTTAATCAAGTTAATCTTTGTTCATACAATTGAAAATAATAGTTCATACAGTGTAAAGCATAACAAAATTTCTAATCCATCAGTTTAAGCAGATTTTGTCGCAAGGGATCATAAAGTTCTTTTACTATCATTGAGTAAAACCGAAAAAGAAGTACCACCTACATATTCAATTTTTCTGAACATAAAAACACTGCAACGGTTATGCAATTAAGAAAAAATTGCAAGACCAATTTCCAACTGTGTCTTGAGTTCATAATCCAATGGCGACTCTGTGGTTCGAGACCTGCTTGGTGTGGAGTCTGCTGGGGAGGCCGGTTTACTCCAGAGCATCTCTTCATTAGGTTTCATATATTGTTTGTATGTTAGAGATGGACCATTAATAACTATATCCATATATTATAGGGAAGCTCTACCGCACTATACACAACAGATTGCAGATTACAAAATTCATTACCAAATTTAGAGTAAGGTGTAGTCGATGAGGTCTCATTGCAGAGTAATGTTGCTAATTATTTTCAGCTTAGAAAAAAGAACAAAATCAACCTTGAAAAGCTTTGATAGCCTAGGAAGTTGTCATGTTGATCTGTTCTAATATAGTTTGTTGAACAATTTTCGTATTTAAACGTATCCCCTGAGGTGTTTGGTACTAATTACTTTCACATCGTAAATGTAACTTATCAGCATGTTCTAGATATCTATGTAATGATCTTACCACCCATGAACTCTTACACGAGCCATTTCCCTTTTTTTCTGCGAAAGGAAAAACTGAATGAAGACATTTACTTGCAACAAACTACCTCCACAACTGTTGGCAAATGCATGGTTTTTCTAAGGAAAACAGCAAGGTTACTATTGCTTACCCGTTTTTCCCGAACAACTTTGAAGGCAATCTGAGGCTCCCACAACCTGCTCCAATTTCTAGGATTATGTACATTATCACGTTGGATAATTGCTCTTCCAAGATCTCTAAGCTGGTCATGCATCCACAGTTTATCATCTTCTACTATTTTTATCAAAGACATACGAGAAATGACAAGTACATCACTTTCTGGGGAATAGCCGCAAGCTTTCCACATATAGTACGGATAGAGTCTTTCTTTTCCAATGAAGAAACATGCGATGTCAAGAAAGATCTCTTTCTGATGATTATCTAACAGGTTATAACTGATCTCTAATTTATTTAAGACTTCTTGCTCGGGCATTAAATTTAACTTCTTCAACGTTCCTTTCCAAAACTTTTTGCTTTTGGAGCAAAGTGAGGAACCAATAACCTCGAGAGCTAATGGAAGTCCACCTGTTTTGCTAGTAATTTTGCAGGAGATATCATCAAAATCATCTGGTGGGAAATCCTCCTCGAATGCGTACTTACTAAAAAGTTGAAGCGCACGCTTAAGATCCAATTCTGTCATTTCATAAAATTTAAACTTTGTGTCCTCCATTTTGATTGGCAAAACGTTGATGTTCCTCGTTGTAATGATGATTTTGCTTCCTGGACCAAACCAGTTGGCGTCTCCTGCTAGTGTAGAGAGTTGGTCCGGATGATGTATGTCATCGAGAACAAGGAGAACTTTCTTGTCACGAAACCTTTCTCTCATTATATTAATCCCTTCATTAACGGAATAGAACATCTCTGGAGATCTGCCTTGGAGAGTTTCTGATAAGAACTGCTTTTGTAAGTCGATAATTCTGCCACGCTGGGCAACTTCACGAACGTCCAAGAGGAAGCTACAATATTGAAATTGATTAGAGATTCGATTAAAGACAACACTAGCAAGAGTTGTCTTACCGATACCGCCCATTCCATAGATGACTAGGTAACGAGCATCACCAGAACCTTCAGTTAACAAGCGTGCAATAGCTTGCACATGATCATGAATCCCGACTAAATGCTTAGGCAGTTTTCTGCTCCTTTTAATCAGCTTGGTCAAAACCCAGTCAACAATCTCCCGGATGACTTCACCATGGCTGCCATATTGACACAAGTCTTAGCATAAACAAAATTTAGATAAACTTTCGAGTTGAGGAATATTGCAGACACGAAACTAGTCAGATTTCTGAACGGGCGAGGTTTCACCGAAAAGATCACTTTCTTAAGTAAAAATAAATCTCGACTTACGAAACAATAATCTCGACTATAGTGTGCTTGGTAGGATTCATTAAAAGAGAAAAAGGAAATGGGAGAAAATTCTACTCTCACTTTTGTAGAGATCTCAAAAATGGAAACGTTAACTAGGAAAGGATCCCAAGGGATGGTAGGAAAAAAATTCTCTCCTCCTCCATCAGAAAAATAACCGAGTTGTCTCTTTGAATTGTCATTGCTTCTCCTTAAATCTTTTCATGCCCACATCGTGTAAAAGAGTAACAAAATTCTTTAATACAATTTTCTGGAAAAAAGGCACTAAACCATTCCTGATTCTGGGGCAGTAAGCAGTATAGTATGACACAGATGAAAGCATCACGAGCGGTGAGTACGCATCATCATCTCGATCCAAAATGTACTTCTCTAATGAACATATAAAATGAGCTTTTAATTGCCGAAAAAAAAGAAAAGGAAAAAAGAAAACAGATTCCGAACCCGGACTCTTACCCTCTGTCATTCAAGTCCCATCCCTTGAATTTTGCAGCCTCCCCAGAGCCTCCTGCCATGGCCGAAGAAGATCGGGGCCAAACTTCTCCCGGTGCTGGGACAGAGCGTTCTTGTACAATGGTGATCCGAGCTTCACATCCCAGGTCGACACGTTATAGAAAATGGGTGCGAGCAGTTTTTCAGGCGCACTTCTCTGGCACTCCATCATGCCTGCGAGCTCGCGAAGACACCATGAGCTGGATGCGTAGTTCCTAGAGAAGATGGGCAGGTATATTTTGCAGGATTTGATGGCATCCGAAAGCTCTCCTCCAATCTCTTCGCTCTTCCGGATCTCTTCCTCGTCTCTGAAAACGCGAATCCCAGCTCTAAGCAGGGAATGATAGAGGGAATCGGTGAAGTTGAGGGGGGTGTCAGGCCCTCTGAAACTCAAGAACACATCGAATTCGGCCCCCAATGAAAAATCGCCGTTGGCGTCCACAGTAGGGGGCCTCGTTAAAACCCGGTCAAGAACAGCTTGGATGATTTCACCATGGCTGCCATATTGACACAAATCATAGCGCAAAACAGAAGGTAGATAAACTTTCGAGTTGAGGAACATTATAGATCCGAAACTAGTCAGATTTCTGAATGGGCGAGGTTTTACCAAAAAGATCACTTTCTTAGGTAAAAAGAAATCTCGACTTACGAAAGGATAACCTCGACTAAAGTGTGCTTGGCAGGAGTAATTAAAAAGAAAAAAAAATGGGAGATAACCCTTTTCCTTATAATCATCTCACTTTTGTAGAAATCTGAAAAAAACTAGGAAAGGAACCGAAGGGATTAGCAAGGAAAAATCATCTTCTCCTCCATCAGAAAAATAACTGAGTTATCTCTTTGAATTCTCGTTGCTTCTCTTTGACTCTTTTCGAGCCCTCGTCGTGTAAAAGAGTAATGAAATTTTCTAATACAATTTTCTGGAAAAAAAAAAGGCAGTAAACCATTCCTTCTTGCGGGGCAGTAAGCAATATAGTATGACACAGAGGAAAGCATCACGAGTGGTGAGTACGGGGAAAAAGAAGCAGATTCCGAACCCACACTCTTACCCTTTGCCCTTCGTTGCCCATCCCTGGATTCTTCCGACCTCCCTCAGAGCCTCTTCCCATCGCGGAACCTCATCACGGCTGTACTTCTCCTGGTGCATCATCAGAGCGTCCACGTACAATCGAGTTTTGAGCTTCACATCGCAGCGATCCACTTCATAGAAAATGGGTAGGATAGCCTTGTCATTGGCTTTGCTCGTGCACTCCACCATGTGCGTGAGCTGGTGAAGACACCGCGAACTGGATGCGTATCTCGTAGACAAGATGGGCACGTACATTTTGGAGGATTCGAGCGCACGCAGAATATTGCCTCCAATCTCTTCGCCCATTCCGATATCTTGGTCCTCTCTGAAAACTCGAATCCCAGCTCTAAGCAGGGAGTGATAGAGGGAATCGGTGAAGTTGAGGCGGGTGTCGTCATTGAAACTCAGGAACACATCGAATTCGGCCCCCAGTGGAAAATCGCCGTCGTTTGCGTCTGGTGAGTCCGTCTTGCTCTTCATCCTCGTTCAGGAGCTGAAGATCTTCGGCGGGGTTTGATCACGGCGAGATGTGGGAGTCCCTTCTGAATCTGGTCTGGGATTCCTCAAAAGGAATTAGCGAATCGCCTGAGGCAGGAGACTAGCACTGCGCTTTCGCTGTATTTTCTCGTATTTATTACCGTGTCTCAGGGCAGAGAGAGACAGGAGCGACGACTTGGATAAGTCGAGCCAATGAAGTGGCGGGGCCCAACTTGATCATCTCAAGCGGCAGTCTGACATGAATATTGCACGTCATTCCGTTCCATTCTCTAGTCTTTTACAAGGACTATATATGCTCCACATCTTTCTTAATCATCTCTTATAACTTGCTGTCAGTTAATTTTCCACTTTTAACTCGAGTCCTAATCTTCCAAAATCTCTTCACTAAAGTAGCCAAAAAGCTCTACTTTAAGTGACTAATATGAAAGGCTAAAACCAAATCGAAAAGTCGCGATTTCGATTTGCCACAAAGTCATGAATAGATATGTTAGACCACCGGAACTACTTCCTATGTTGATACGTTTTAATGACTGACACAATCGATAAATTCGCATTGCTCTTGCTTGTACCTCTTCAATTATTCTAAATGGAACATTTCCGAATACCGGTGTATTTGACGGATTGGGTAACCCTTAAAGGGAGTGTTGAATACAACTGGCAATGTATTCGATCACTCCATTTTCAAAGTCACGCCAAAAAAGGAAATTCTGGGGAAATTTGGTGGTAAGAAAGATTGCATCTTTGGAGTGGACAAAGATTTTTGACTACCAAGGAAATGTGGCGGTAGTCGAGATTAGCAACAAGGCGGCCTTTACCAGGGTCCAGGACACAAGGCATCATCTTCTTTTTTTTCCTTGGCACCTTAAGAAAAAGAAGCGCGACGACTTCCAAGTCAAGCCAAGGGGAAAAGTTTCCAGCTTTGTCGATCAGAAAGAGGACGGACGCTTCCAAATTGTAATTTAAGAATTGAGTAGTCCCCCATCTTCATGATCACACTTTTGGAAAGAAACAACGCTACTCACCTGCACACACAAGAAAATATTTTTTTAAAATGACCGCTCCGCATAATCCTATTCGAATGTAGATTAATATCTTATAGAAAAAAAAAATTACATTAGTGGGTCCCTCCTATTCCAAGCCTTCAAGTCGTCAGCTCCGACTCTTTGCAGTCATGGCGGCTTGCTTTCACTTCTACCACAAAAGTGAAATTGAGCATTTTCCCTCCCATCCAACTGTTACATGTATTAGCACGTTAGCCATGGCGGTTTGCATTAGCTAGAAACTCTCTAGTAAGAGACGCACTTCAAGGCTATGGGCTTAAGTGACAGGGGGTCTAGCCCATTCAACAATTACACATTAGCACAACATGTCCACACACTAACTCACCTCTCTGAAGATTCAGGTAGCTTGAGTCGATCTCCACATCTGCCCTCTCCGCCTGGGCCGGGTCACGCTTCTCCAGGTGATCGGGCATGTCCACTCTCTTAAGAGCGGCCGGAGAATGTGTTACTAGAAAAAGTTAGTGCTGAAAGCAATACATGACGCTCCAGCTATTAATCTGGACAGAAGAAGGTGTACACTCCCAAGCATCCTTTGACTTACGTTGTTAAAACAATCCGCTCTAGAGTTGGCCATCGGCTTCTTCAGAACGACGAGTAGTTCTTCTTTCTTCTTTGTAAAGCTCCCAACGGCTCGAGCATTTATGCACCTTACAATTTGCAGGTGATAGAACAGTCCTATCTTGCAGCAATTCACAACATAAGATGGTCACCTTCTGAAGCTTCTGTGAATTTGAAAGATCAGGCAACCCTTCTAAGGAGCTGCAGTCCTCCATGGACAAAGTTTCCAAGAATTCCAAGTCCTCCAGACCTTGCATCTCCTTTAGCAGCGGGCAACGTCTGACAGACAACACTTGCAGCTTCTTTAAGCTTGAAAGACTGGAAAGCCTTGCAAGCAATTTACAAGCTGATACTTCTAGATGATGCAGATTCTCTAGCTGTCCAAGGACATCATGAAACTGAATCTCTCTTAGCCAACATCTACAGAGGTTTAACCCAGACAAATTTCTCAAGTTCGAAAAGAGTGACCATTCTAGAGGTGACTTCACATCATATAGAGTCAATTCTTCAAGACTGGAAGGAAGCCGCGTCATGGATTGTGGGTTGAGACATGTTATTGTGAGTTGTCGGAGCAGAGAAAGGGAACTCAAGTTAGTCGGAGGCAAGGTGAGATTTGGAAAAATAAGAACCATATACTCCAGTTTAAATAACCTCCCAATCCACCCTATCTTTTGACTTTGAACTGGTCCTTGGGCGACTCTTAGGGACTCATCAGTGTAATTAGTTATATCAATATAAACCAACTTGGTCAATTTTGAGAGATCAGGTAATGTCTGCAATGATGAAGATGAACACTCTAACACTGTGAGAGTCGCAGGAAGCTCTGGCAACATCTGAAGTCCATTGCAATTCAATAGATGAAGTTTTTGGAGGTGAGAAAGCTGACCGATAGTTATTGGCAACCTTGTAACCTTGCTCCGCGACAAGTCTAGTATTCTCAACAAGGATAGTTGCCCAATTTCACTGGAATTTCCTCCATCTCACCACTAGCACAAATCTCTTTAAGATTCGTCAGCATTCCTATGGCCTCTGTCAGCTCTCTTATTTTATTCCCAATCTTCATACACTTCAACCTTTTCAGAGTTCTAATGGAATCAGGTAATTGTGCCACGTTTGTTTCATATAGATCCAACTCAAGAAGTGATTCCAGTCCTCCAATCGACTCCGGTAGTTCTCTTAATTTGCTATCGAATAAATCTATTGCCTCCAACCTATTAAGATTTCCGATAGATTCAGGTAATTCAGTAATGCATGTTTCGTGCAAATCCAACTTGAGCAACGATTCAAGTCCTCCAATTGAGTCTGGTATCGCTCTTATCTGAGTTCCATGCATATCCATTACCTTCAGTCTTTTCAGATTGCCAATAGAATCAGGTAATTTGGTAATTTCTGTATTAGATATATTCATCTCAACGAGTGATTCTAGTCCCCCAATAGACTCAGGTAATTCAATAATTCCACTAACAGACAGATCCAATCGAAGCAGTGACTTCAATTCTCCTATGGAATTTGGAAGCCTTTCAAGCACAGGACAATGGCTCAAAGACAAGTACTCCAAACCTGATAGCTCTCCAATTGAGTGAGGAAGTTCTTGAACTCGATCATTTTCTATCTTTAGCATCAATAGGGATTTTAGACCACCAATGGAGTCTAATACTGAAGGTACTACAAACATGTTGCGCCTTTTAGGAAACTGCCAACGAAACAGAGAGTTCTTCCCACTGATTTCCAAGCACTTCAGCCGTTCTAGCTTGCCAATCGAACTATCTATCTGTTTCAATTTTTCACAATCTTTAATGACCAACGTCTTCAAATCTAAGCATGTGGAGAAGTTGGGTGTTCTGATTAATCTTTTACAACCTGTCAGATGCATGACTTTCAACTTACCATTCACCTGTGAAACAACATTTTTTTTGTAAGAAGACTAGGCTAGCGGCAAGATAGCGAGACAATTAATAACTCACAATATGACACCTTACCATGCATGCTTCCCATCCAACCCAATCTTCAGTAACGTCGCTATCTGAAAGCTTGAGTACAGCTAAGTTCTTTAAGCAAAGATTGTTAGCATGTAATTCTGAAGGGCAATGATGCCATGAGAGCCATTTTAACTTTGAGAGAAGGTGCTCGAATTCTCCTACAAGGTTTCCTCCGTCTAATTCAAGGAACCTCAAATTGGGAAGCCTTGAAAATTGCTCACTTGTGAGGTCGGGAAGATTGGGGAGTCCCGTGAGTTTCAGTGCCACAACATTCTCTGTTCCCTGAAGGTGGAAGTCAGTGGAATTACAGTATGTGAGCAGCTAAAGCATAGTAACAGAATAAGAAAATCCAGATGTTCTACATTATAAGAAAATGGATACATTTGTAATGCAGAGAAAGAAAACCTGGTTTCGAATTACATTGTTACAGAGATGAAAAGGAAATTGTAAGAGCTTTGTAAACCTTTATTGTGAGATTAAAGCACATTAATTTTATTCATCTTCAGATTATTTTGAGAAGCACAAAATTTGCTTGCACAAAATTTGCTTACTCATAACAGTGAACCAGGCAAATTTTGTACTGGATTAATTTTACATAGTTGATTTCTAAAATCGCTAATAGGTGTCTACACTGCTGACCCCAGTGTTGATTCTCAATTGTAACAAATTATTTTCTCTGAGCAATGTATCTTTCTAGCCAAGCAAACAATGCGTTACTTTTTTTAACAGTAATGACAACACAATGGCATCAGTATTCATTCTTATTATGTGAATGAAGCCACTCCAACTTAGGTTTGAATTGAAACTGAAATGGTAAAGTTGCTGCTAGTTTTCTCGAGTTGTGCAAACAACATATCTTCTTTTCCTATAATAGAATAAGGACAGATTCCAATAAACAGGAAGACCTAACATAGGCAACCGGATGTCAATTTTTTCATGAATAAATGGTTGCGACTATGACTTACCTCATTGAACTGAACTACTTCTAAGGCAACCGTTGGACGCCATAGCCTGCTTTGCTTTCCGGAAATTTGGAGGCACTCACTTCGAACAATTTCTCTTCCGAGATCTCTTAGTTGGTCGTGCATCCACAGTATATCATTATCAACAATCTTTACCAAAGACAAATGAACAAGGACCAGTACTCCACTTTTTGGGAAAAATTCACACGCTTTCCACATATAATGTGGATGCATTGCTTCTTCACCAATGAAGTAGCATGCAATATCAAGAAAAATTTGTTGTTGCTCATATTCTAGCTCTTCATAACTTATCATCAACTTTTTCTGAACATCCTTGTCAGGCACTTGCCTTAACTTCTTCAACTTGTCTTTCCATATTACCTTACCTTTGCAATGGAGATACGAACCTATAACCTCAAGTGTCAAAGGAAGTCTTCCTGTAGCATTCACAACTTCCTTTGAAATACCGTAAAAATCATGAGGAGGTGATTCACTTTCAAATGCGTGCTTACTGAAAAGTTGAAGAGCATGGTCAAATTGCATCTCTTTTACTTCATAGAAATAGAAATCTTTGGAATGCGCTCGGATGATGTCATTCGGGTCTTCAGTGTTAGTCGCCAAGAAATGGATGTTCCTGGTTGTAACTATAATTCTGCTTCCTGCACCAAACCAACTGGACTTGCCAGCCAGTTTCATGAGCTGGTCCCTCTTATCCACGTCATCAAGCACAATGAGGATTTTCTTCCCACAGAATCTCTCTTTCATCATCTCGATCCCATCATTAGTGTCAGAAACTTTTACTGATCTAAGGTCGAGAATATCACATAATAATTTCTTTTGTAAGTCTAGAATATCATTGTCCCCAGATGATTGCCGCATATCTGAAAGAAAGCTGCAACTTTGGAACTGAGAAGACATTTGCTTGAAGACAGCCTTGGCAAGAGTCGTCTTTCCAATGCCACCCATGCCATGGATTATGACAAACCTTACACCAGAAGAGGCTACGCCTATCAACTCCATAAGGTCTTCCATTCGATCGTCAATCCCCACCAAGTCATCATGCAAGTTAGGTTGTATTATCCTCAACTTACTGGCAACCTCTTCTGTAATCAGTCTTACAAGTTTATCTTGGCTGCCATGTAAGTGCAAATGTCTCAAGTTAAGAAAACACACACAGCTATAGCACATCACGTGCATGTGGGAGTAGATATATGGAACTGGAATCAACAGTGAAACAACACATGAATCACAACTTATTGGTAAACTAGAAGGGCAGGGCAGGAAGAGGCAACAGGCGTTTGGATAAATGAAACATATATCGCAACCGAATTATTTCTTACTCCTCCCACATGGAACCTTGCATATTATTGAGGCCCAAGGCATGCAGACTGGTTCCGATTATTGAGAAAGGTGGTTTTCGCCAGCAAACAGCAGATTTTTCTGTCTTTTGGTGCCTTTTGTTATGTAAGGTTTTACACCCGAAGTTCTTCTGTCTTCAATGCAACATGATAGATGTAGATTAGATCTCACGCACTCGAGTAATTGCACCATGTAAGATGATGATTTGGGTGCAGATTCTCCCTTTCAAGTAGAATCTCCCACAAGCCAACAGAGAAATTTGCAACGACATTACCAGGTTTTCATCACTACAAACTTCATTTTCATGATTATCACCACAAAACAGGCAAAATATTCTTCACGAAATAGCAATCCAATTTCCAGGAAATATGGTAAGGGCCAAGATAAGATCTTTTACATCTAGAAATTAAAGTGTAGAAGTCGACATTACCCGTGATCTCTCAGGTTCCACCCAGGGATCCCGGCGACCTCTCGTAGAGCATCCTCCCACTTCCTCGCCACTTCCTCGCCGGACTCTCTCTCGTGTTCTCGCAGGGCTTCGCGATACTGACCCGTCTCGAGCATCACATCGGATGCTTCCACGTCATAGAAGACCGGCAAAAACACCACTCTCTCATTCCTCTTCCGGCACTCCACCATGGAAGCGAGCTCGCGGAGGCACCACTTGCTTGCCGCGTAGCCTCTTGAGAAGATGGGCACGTAGATCTTGGAGTGGGCGATCGCGCCCAGGAGCTCGCCGCCGAACTCCTCGCCGACACGGAGCTCGTTGTCGTCCCTGAAGACGCGGATCCCGGCGCGGACCAGGGCCGCGTGGAGAGAGTCGGTGAAGGTCAGGCGAGTGTCTGGTCCTCGGAAGCTCAGAAACACCTCGTACTGCCTCCCCGACGATGCATCACTGTAGTCACTTGGGCTGCTCTTCGAGTTCCTGCTTTTTCTTCTTCTGATTAGCGAAAAGGCTGCTGCAACCAAGACAGAACAGAGGATGGAGCGAAACAAGATCATCTTTTTGGGCAGCGAGGAGAAGCTTCGTCCAGAGTCTGATGATCCCCCGCAGGAAAATCTGTGTGAAATTTTCTGGGAAGTTTTTCCCGAGAAACTAGTCCAGTTTATTATAGAAAAAGACCCCGGGAGGACCGGGCAATGGGGATCGAGTCTCTCTCTTCTACCGATTATTTTAGTATAATAATGCATTGTGCTAAACTTCGTCTAATGGGCAAGAGAGTTGACTTCTGGTCTTCTTCTATGATCCATCTTCTTCTTCTCTACGAAAAAGGGCTGGGGAAAATTTCCCAGGAAATACAGCAAAATCATCTAACCGAGCAGGAAAAAGATGATCTTGATCCGTTCCATCGCCTGTTCTCTGTTAATCGCACTAGCCTGGTCGCAGTTCAGAAGAAGAAAAGCGAAGGCCCCAACGAGCACAAGGCCTGATCCCTCCACAACCGACAGTGGTGAATCGACATCATTGCCCGAGAGGGATTCTCGGGACTATGAAGTGTTCCTCAGCTTCGGGCCCGACACTCGCCTAACCATCGCGGATTCTCTCAACGCGGCCATGGTCCGTGCTGGGATCCGCGTCTTCTTCAAGGACGACGAGGAGCTCCGCATCGGCGAGGAGTTCCGCGGAGAGGTTCTGAAAGCGATCACCAACTCCAAGATTTACGTGCCTATCTTCTCCAGAGGCTATGGTTCGAGCAGACGGTGTCTCCGCGAACTCACTTTCATGATGGAATGCAGGAGGAAGAAGAGTGAGAAGGTGATCTTGCCCATCTTCTACGATGTGGGTGCGTGGGATGTGAGGCTCAAGACACCGACGTACCATGATGCCCTGCGGAAGCACGAGAGAGAGTCGGGTAAGGATGTGGTGAAGCAGTGGGAGGCAGCTCTAAGAAAGGTGGCCAGAATCATGGCTTGGAACTTGAGAGATCATGGGTAATGTTGAAAACTCCAGCACTTTGATGTGTGCTTGCAAATGATCTTTTCATGTTTCCTATGTATTAGCTCAAACATTGGTATTCGCTCTATGAGCAGTCCCATGTAAGAAAGTTGACAATGTGGTGGACCAAACTTTGGAGCAATGTTGCTCGGGCCAAAAGAACAGAATGTGGAACACTACAAGAGCTACTGCTACTACTAGTGCGTCTATGCTTGCGGCGTTTACAGAGTAGTGTAAAACCTGGATCTCTTAGAAAGGGGAAATTGACAAGGAAGCTTTCCATTTGATCATTTTGAACATGAGAATGAAATTTGTGACATTGGAAACATAGAGACTTATAGTACCTATAGTCATTGTGCATTTATCTGCAAGTGATTATAGTTAAAAGGAAGAACTGTCTCACGGCCCGACTCTTGAACTGTATGGTGTAGTCCTCATGCTGATTAAGTCAATTATTTGTTCGATTAGTTTGTTCCAATCTAGAGGAGCCTGTGTTTGCCCCCACACATGCACTTTCTTCCTATTATCAGCGTGCGACATAGCTATGCTTGCATGTAATGTATACTAGCTATTTGTGGTTTCTTAACTTGAGATGGTTGCGTGTGTATGGCAGCTTAGATAAACTCATAGGACTTATTCTGGAAGAGGTGTTCAGTAAGTTGAGGATAAGACAGCTGAACATGCGCAATGACTTGGTGGGGATTGATGATCCAATGGAAGCCATCAAGGAGTTGTTTGGCCAATCTGCTTCTGGTGTACGATTTGTTGTGATTCACGGTATGGGTGGTGTTGGAAAGACAGCTCTTGCCAAGGCTGTCTTTGAAAAAATGTCTCCTCAGTTTCAAGAATGTTGCAGTTTTCTTTCAGACGTTCGGCAGTCATCCCGTGACAATGGCATTCTCAACTTGCAAAAGAAATTATTATGTGACATTCTTGGCCTTAGATCCATAACGCTGTTCGATGCCTATGACGGGATCAACCACATCAAAGAAAGATTATGCGAGAAGAAAGTCCTAATTATTCTTGATGACATGGATGACAGGGAGCAGCTCAAGAAACTAGCTGGCGAGTCCAGTTGGTTTGGTCCGGGAAGCAGAATTATTATCACAACCAGGAACATCCCTTTCTTGACATCTGATGATGACAGCCCAGATGAAACTATCCCAGTGCAACCTAGAGATTTCTATTTTACGAGATGAAGGAAATGCAGCCTAACCATGCTCTTCAACTTTTCAGTAAGCATGCATTTGAAACGACTCACCTCCACCTGATTATAGGGATATTTCGAGTAAAGTATTGACAGTCACTGGAGGACTTCCTTGACTCTCGAGGTTGTAGGTTCATATCTTTGTGGGAAAAACATGGTAATATGGATAGACACATGGAAGAAGTTAAAGAAAGTGCCCCACAATGATGTCCTGAAAAAGCTGATGGTAAGTTATGAAAAATTGGAGGATGATCAACAACAAATTTTTCTGATATTGCATGTTATTTCATTGGTGAAGAAAGAGTCCTTGCAAATTATATGTGGAAGGCTTGTGACTTTTACCCAAAAAGTGGAATACTTGTGCTTATTCAGTTGTCTTTGATAAAATTGTTGACGGTGATAAACTATGGATGCATGACCAACTCAGAGATCTTGGCAGAGAGATAATTCGGCAGGAGTGCCTCCAAGATCCGGGAATGCGTAGCAGATTGTGGTGTCCAATAACTGCCTTCGAAGTAGTTACAAGCAAAGGGGTAAGTCATATTCATGGTTATTTCCTCTTGGAAGAAAAAAGAATGCAGTAGTTCAAAAAGATCATGTGTGTGCTCTTCTGTGTTATTTTGCTTCTACAGCTTACAGATTGCTAACTTTTATTGACAGGGAACAGAGAATCTTGTAGCTCTCAAACTTGCAGGACTTCCTCTAAAGCATTCCTTTCTAGAGCATTGCTTTACAAGTGAAGAATTTTCAAGGCTGCCTAACTTAAGGCTTCTGGAATTAGATGGTGGAAACTTGGTTGGAGACTTTACAGGTCTTCTCTCTAAGGTGACTTGGCTCTGTTGGCATCGTTGCCCTCCATATTTACATGCGACCAATTTAATTTTGAGAAGCTTAGCTGTGCTCAAGTTGTCAAACAGTGACATTACGGAAGACTGGCTTGGATGGGGGCCATGCATGGTACTGCATCATGTCCTGCTATATCTGTGTTGCGTTTGTCTCTCCACATTTTAACACTGGCCTCTTAACAGTCTGTTATTTTACAGGGCATTGGTAAGTTGGAAGTTGTACATCTCTCAAGCTGCAACCGCATTACCAAGACACCCGACTTGTCTTCATGCTTAAATCTGAAGAGATTGATATTTGAGGAGTGTGAACGCTTGGCACATGTTGATGGTTCTATCAATGAGCTAGAGCGCTTGAAGCACTTAGAAATCACCGAGCGTTTGAGATTGGGGATCGCACCTATACTTCCTCTTAGTTTACCTGGGTCAATAGGTGGTCTGAAGTCCCTTCTGATGCTGAAGATCGAAAATAAGCAAGTGCAAGAACTTCCTCCCTCAATTGGAGATGTAGTGGGCTTGAAGTACTTGTCTTTGAGTGGATGTAGGGAGTTCAGAAAACTCCCAGATTCCATTGGGGGACTAAAATCACTACTTGAGATGGATCTATCGATGACAGGAATTGCAAGTATACCTGATTCCACTGGAAATCTCAAGATGCTGAATGTAATAAAGCTGAATGGTTGTTGGAATCTGAGCGAGCTACCAGACTCAATCAGTGGACTAGAATCACTGCGCAAGTTGGAGTTTTCTAATACACGCATCACAAGATTACCTGACTCCATTGGAAATCTTAAGGGGTTGGAGGTGATAGATTCCTTTTATTGCAGGATAAGAAGGCTACCAGACTCAATTGGAGGACTGGAATCACTGCTTAAGTTGATAATGGAGGAGGGTTCAATTACAGAGTTACCGGATTGCATTAGAAATCTTAAAAGTTGAAGTGCTTAACGCTTGGGAAAAATCTTAGAGAGATACCAAAGGCCATAGGAATGCTGGAGAGTCTTGAAGAGTTACGTGCCGGTTGTACGATGGAGGAAATTCCAAGTGAAATTGGGCAACTATTCTCTTTGAGAATCCTGGACTTATCAGGTAGCAAGGTAAGGAGATTGCCGGCAACCATCGGCCAACTTTCCTGTCTCAAAGAACTTATTCTATGTGACTGCAATGGTCTTCAACAGTTACCAGAGCTTCCCGAGAGTTTGAAAAAATTAGAGTTGTCATCTTTGTCATTGGAGATAGTCCCTGACCTGTCGAACATGACTAATCTAGTTCATCTGAAGATAATTTGTGGCATTTACAAGCCAGTGATCTATCAAGGACAAGCTCAAACTCCTAAAGATTGGCTTGAGAGGTTCACTTTGCCTCCAACTAACCTGAGTTCCCTTTCTCGGCTCCGGCAACTCATCATAACTTGTCCTGACCCACAATCTCTGACTCAGCTTCCACCTAGTCTTGAAGAATTGACTTTAGTTGACGTCAGAACCCCGATAGAGTGGTCCCTCTTTTCTACCTTGACGAAGTTGTCCTTGTTAACAATACGAGGGTGTCAGCTAAGAGAGATTCAGTTCGATGTCACTGGACAGCTAGAGAACCTCCATCATCTGCAAGTGGAGGATTGTGGATTGCTAGTGAGGTTATCGAGCCTATCAAACTTAAAGGAGCTCCGAGAGTTGTCTCTGAACTTTTGCCCACAGCTAGATGAGATTCAGGGTTTGGGGGAATCGGAATTCTCTTCAACATTATCAATTGGAGGTAGTGGTTCCATAGAAAGGTTACCTGATGCATCAAAGTTACAGAAGCTGGAGCAACTGAGGATTATTCATTGTGAGTCGCTGCAAGATTTGTCCGATCTACCGAAGACATGTAGTCTGTGGATTTCAGAATGCCCAAAGTTATACGATGGTCACTTCAGAGGCCTCTTCGAGTTTTACAAGGAAAGGAGGAAGAGCTAGCCACCATAAGGTACATATACAAAGCAGGGAGACACTCTGGAGCGAATCTAGGTAGGGTTGTGTACGAGAGAGTGCAAGTTCTGTCAATGTAGCTGTAAAACAGTATTGGTTTCCCTTGGGAAAAATGCTAAATTTCTATCAATCTGTGCATTTTCTTGCCACTCAATGGCCTTCATTCCTAAGTTGGAAATTTGAAAATAACAAGAGTCCGCGGCCTCGATCTTGGAGTTGCCGATCGCGCCCAGGACCTCGCCTCCAATCTCTTCGCCTTTTGCAGGATCTCCACCTCATCCGGCTCCCGTAGCCATCACGTGGTGGGGGCCGTTGGTGAAGCCAAGGCGAGTGTTTTTGGTCCTCGGAAGTTTAGGAACACCTCGAATTCAGACCCTGGCAGCTCGGACTGACGGTGCTAGCTGGACCTATGGATGAGTTCCTTTTCCTCTTCATCTTCAGTCTACCTCAGCGTAATTTAGAGATAGTTATATCACCGAATTCATCAATACGTCGTCAATTCAAGGAGGAATGTGTAAAATTACTTTTATTCAGGGTATATGGTAAAATTACAAATTTCAATGATTTTATCCAAACATGAGAAAGAATCATCACTTTCCGAGGAAAAAACTTAACAAGTACTTTCCAAAGACAAAACGTACACCGCGAGAATTTTCCTGTCATCATCTCTCCTCAGTGTCAATCCTCTACAATCTACATCGTTCATGGCTCTCCGATTCTCGACGAACACGTCGCTCTCCTCCAATCCCAGTCTTCCCAAGCATTCAACTCATCGCTTTCACAGATGTAGCGGCTCGTCCGTCTTCTTGCTTCTGCCCCACAGGTACGTCGGCACAGTATTAGCGCAATTTGATTCCGAGTTCCGTTGATCTCTCTGGCGAACCTTTTTCACTCGACTCTAGTAACTTGTTATCGTGCGTAAGTTCTTGACCTGTTTAACCAAATGGCGATGAAGTGAGACCGCATTTGGCCTCCTCGTCGATGGCTGGTTAAGGAGGATCCATGGATGTTGCTTAAATGGCGAGACTTTGCACCTTCGTGCTCAACCTCGCCTCCAATTGAGACGGAGAGTAACGGAGTACGCCGTTGATTTGTTAATTAATTGAGATGATCAGCTCCAGGGGGGGAACTTGATTTTCACTAGTGCTACAATGGCAAGGGCAGAGAAGAAAAGGAATGAGATGATATTTAGCTGAACTTTCTATGTTGTTTGAAGGCCTGAGTTAATAGGGAAACATTGTGGTGCTGTGGGGGAGTGCGGGCGTTATCTTACATTATCATCATGCTTCTGAATCGAGTGAAATGTATCAGACAAATCGCGCCTAATTTAGAAAGAGATTTGATGTATCCCCAACTGGGGTAGACAGCTTGCGATTTGAAAAGAATTGTTCACAGGATGGGATTTGAAGACATATTTTACTTCTAATTATATGCTTTCAGTGGCTTATGATTTGGATTCATCTATTAAATTTCCGCGTTTGCTTCTAGATGGAGAATCCCGCCCAAAGGATCTTCCTATCTTCAAGCAGAATCAAGTCAGCAGTAACTTTGCAGATCTTCAAGAGCAAGACTGCCAAAAGGAAATGCTTGGAAGTCCTAAGAGCTCAATAGTGAGCAGGGAGATGCTCTCGCCATGTCTAATAAGTATTCTTGGTTGCTATCCTGGCAAAAGACAACCAAATTTGGACATACAGTAAACTTCCTTCGAGGAGAATTCCATAGATTTCTTTTCCTTTGGCCATGGAAATTCAACTACTGTTGCACCTATGAGCTCTTCTTCAATATGTGACTTTTAACTCAAACTCTGGAGAACTTATTGTTCTGTCATGGCTGTTGTACAATGATAACTGTCAGAGATGCAAAAAAATAGAGTCCACGGTGGACGAGGGCTTCTTGAGATGGTGTAGGGACATCGGAGTACATTGGTTTAGGGATTTTGGTTTGTTGTTGCAGTTCAAATTTTCAGGAGCACTTACTGTTCAGTGGGCTGCTATGTTGTTGAATCTGAATAAATGATTCCTCTGCAGCATCAGTCATAAAGTTGCTTGCTGCATGTCAAGATGATTACAGAAGGTGATTACACAACTGTACACAGTTGGTTGGCCTATGGAGTCATTATTTCAGGTACTGCTGACCTCTCTGTCTACCAGTACCATGAGATATATATCTGCATGGTCACACTGCAAAAGTTATAATCTATAACTCGAAAATTACATTGGTGGATAGAAAAATAGGAAAAAGTCTGGAGCATCATCACAAGAAAGTGTTTTATAACTTGCACGAAAGACTAGATATAGGGATTCTGTTTCATTAATCAGTTATGTCTTTCATTCTGGTTATAGGAAGGGGTAATCTTTGATGGAAATTCAGTTTTGATTTTAAGTAAAGTCGATCCAAATGTAATGGGTATATATGATGTTTTCTTGCTAGTTTTATCGATCTGATTCTCCCTGGTTCTTGCAAGAACCGTTCATGGGAAGAGTGAGAGTTGGTTTCCCTGTTTTTCATTGTCACTTGTGAAAACTTCTGTTGCTGAGATATCCTGCAGGTAGAAGGGTCGATATTTTTTTAACCAAAAACAAAGAATACTATATTGCTTGAGATGAGTAGGGCTGATTGCTGCTTATCTAACTGACTAGCTAGTGTTCTCCATGACCAAGTGCACATGTTGCTGACTTAGCCATTAAGAAAGAAATACATGTCTTCTTCAAAGTAGCTCTTGATAGTAGGAAACATATTTACAATGAACTGCATTTTGTGGCCGGTTATTGGGCTGTAATCATGCTAGGACATGATGGGATGCCCTAGTGTGCCTGTATGCACTCTTGATAGTAGGAAACATATTTACAATGAACTGCATTTTGTGGCCGGTTATTGGGCTGTAATCATGCTAGGACATGATGGGATGCCCTAGTGTGCCTGTATGCATAGTTCCTACGGTTGTTTTTCTGAAGAAGAGGTGTTGAAATGGCTAATGTTTGTGTCTGCTGTGGGAACGTTTGTAACTACGTGATGTGTTTGTGCAACTTGGTTTCTCAGGGTTGTTGATTAGGAGAAATTGTCATGTGCTAGGCGATATACTCTTTCAACTCACATGATTTTGGATCTTATGTGGATGGTCGGCATCATATGTGAGAAGAATGGAATCTAATCCCAGAGCACCAAATACTTTATCCTTAGTTTGTGAAGCATAAATCAAGTTCTATTCACATATATTTTTTCAGTCCTACAAAAAAATATATAGATATATGTTTTTTGGCCAAACAAAATATGTCAAAAGGTGTTGTTCGCTAACAGTCATTTCCTCTTTATAGATGTAATATCAAAGATTGGTTCAAGCACTTCTGCATAATGAAAATGACTGCTAATAGATAAATTGATTCAGTAGATGTTGGCCTCGTAATAATAAGTACATGAGGAGGAAGTTCAAATTTACTTCTACTTATGGTAGCTTTGTTGCAAAAATATCATCTGGTATCTTTGTTTTCTCCACAATATTAAGATATACTAGTATGAATGAATCGCAGATGTGCTCTAAATGTCGCTTGGATTTCTTGGACAAAATGAGCGGTTATATGGCAAAAAGGAAGTTCGATTTTGCCAAGATTTTCTACGGCAGTCTAGATTTGGTTTTGTGACGATAAATTGATTAATCTTGAAGATGCCAATTTTGCATACTGAAAAGATCTTGTATTTTAACCATGTTATTTTTATTTTGGTGCTCGAATGCTGAATTTTTCTGAAGTCTTTCTCGTGTGCAAGATTAAGAGTGCATATTGAAGGCTTAACGTGCTAACTATTGGAGGTGTAATTGATCTACCTAGCGGAATTTCCGCAGGAATAAAGTTTTCATGGATTTCTCTCTTGACACTTTGATTACATGCAAGTATTTTGCTGACATTATTGGTAAAAGACTTGTCATTTTCCAAGTGTCTACCTTATGTTATTTATCCGACGTCGTTTCTCTCCACCTTGACCCATGTTTATCCACCTCTCTTTGTGCGAAAAGTTGGCTTTCCTTATTTTGAGCATTTTATGATAAAGATTTTTTCTTCCCCTTTTGCTCTCTCCTGTACTCTAATTAATTCCCATATCCCTTTCCCTGCCGTATAATCGTAACTAGTGGTCCTGAGTATGCAGTGACTGCAAATCCGCTAGAACGGAGAATGCCGTGAGATCCAGAGTCTTGCCTTTCTTCTGAAACACCCTCCATCCTCATTGTATTTTTCACATAGCATGAGAGATCCAATGAGTAGGCTACAAGGCGGTATATGGTGAGTCTAGAAGAGATGTCATTTGAATTGTGATGTGGAATTGACTCTCCAAATGGCAAAGGTGAGATCTTTTTAGAGGTAGAACTTCTCCTGCATAGCCCTTTCATTGTTTTCAGATTTTTCGATATCTAGGAGTGATCCTAACCAAGAACAATCACGATCTGATCACCTGATGTGTCAGTGGGCGACATCTCAAAATTAAGTGAAGAATGTGTTGTATTTGCAATTGATCCGGTGTTCATGTTCATTTTTATATATTATTTTGTTGCTAAAAGTTAATTTTTCATGAGGTTTCTGTTATGAACATGACCAATTAGGATCATTATACATGGTGATAGTAAGATCATTTTTAGGTTTTTCTTAAATTGTTGATTCCTTCTTCAAGATTGTATTGCAATTATCCGGGACCGCAATTTCTTATAATTCCATATTTTGTTCCAGATCTTTTACCATCTCGTGTAAGATTTTGTGGGACTGCTGAAATTGTTTTAAAAATTAGAGATTTTCGATAAAATCATGGTCTGATACTTAAAACATTCAATTAGTCTCCCTATATGTAAGCAGGACTTTGGCCTAAGATTAAAGTCGGAAGGCAGACAATGTAAGGGCATGGAAAGATTTGAATTCGAGATCTCCCCACTTTGATGCCATATAAAATTTGTAGGATCCCTAGCAACTGTTCAAAAAACTTAAACTATTGGATGAAGATATAATTTTATATCTGAATTTTCTGACATCATGTATTCATATTAATTAACTGACTAGATTGCTTTGTCTTAAGGACTTATATTTCTTGTGATACTTGCTCTTTTCACTTCTTGCTAGTGAAAAGATAGAGAGTAACTTGTTGAGCATTTTCTTTATTAACAAGTTAAATGCATGCTTTTTGAGCTATATCCTTTAATCAATAAATTGCAAGCAGTTCATTTACTAGATTCATAAAGGATGGGTAAACCCAAACACTTATTTTGTGTGCTCTCCTGTTAAGACTAATTTTGTTGTTATTTTAGTGCTATCAATGATGGCTGCAACAAAGTTCTTTAATTGTCCTGCCCCTGCATTGATTATCATTCTCAGAGATATTGAGCGCGCAAGAACTAAGAATTACTAACCATAGCAGAAAGGACGAGTTCAATATATCAGAGGCCTTCACTCTCCTTCAAAATTTTCGAGTTCATTGGAAATGTTGTGTATTGCTGAAGACTGTGCACATCCAGATTCTTATTAGTAATTGAATCAGGTAAGGGTTCATTCCACATCATATTTAAATTCTATTTATGGATGAACATGTTTGACTTGGTGAAGATGGCACAGATTTTCTATCACCTGATTCCTTGAAATGAACAGCTAATTAATTGAAATACAAGTAGATGTCATTATGTGCTCTCTGGAATAATGAAGAACGCAGTTTAGCAATCAGAGAGGAGATCATCTGCCCTTCCTGGACAAGCTTCATCTGCCCTTCCTGGATAAGCTAGAGTGTATAAGTTTATCGATCTTAAGGAGCAAGTTGCTAGAACTGTTGGAAGGAAGCTTTTTTAATTCATGTTGCCCAACTGCAGCACTCCATGAATTTCTGTGGCGAGCGGTCTGGCTGTCGTGCTCCAACCAATGCAAGATGCATTTCTGTGGCTTTTTTATTTTTAATTTTTTGTGCTTATGAGCTCAAGTTCTCCTTTCTTATTGAATGCAATGTTGGTCTGCCTGCTTCTCATTGATCAAAGAGCATGATGCTGAGAAGAGTAAATGGTTGATGTGATTTTGTATTGATGATTTTCAATGAGTTTCCACTTATTGGTATACTTTGGTTTGGGAATGTGACCCTGGACATGTCAATTGGAATTTTTTTATAAGACAATGGTTATTGTATGCTCCAAGAATTTGTTCCTGTAGCAGTTCCATCACAAGGTCTTCAATTTTATGAGTCACTTTGTCTTGATATAAAGTGTATTGCTAAATTGGAAAACTAAATTTGTCTTTTTTCTTAGATGGATTCCACTTCCTGAATGTAAGGCAATGATATTTCTTGGATGATATAATCTCTTCTTTAGAGTAACAATTTTGGTGGTGTGTACTTGTGAAAGAGTTACTATGTTTAGTTTATTGGCTTTGACGCGAGTCAAATGTGTTTAGGTACAGCGAACAATACTTGACCGTGCAATATCACACATAACTACATTGTGGTAATTTCGTAAGTGCAAAGCTAATGTAAACTTTTTACTTTACTGCATGTTAAGATGATGGCTCCGGCTCAAGGAAGACGCAAGTGTGTGAAATCATATTCAGAAGATGCAGTGTATTCTGAAAATGACTTGTTAAGCAGGTTACCGGATGAAATTCTTCTTCTAATTCTGGATAGACTTCCTATGAAGGATGCCCTGGGAACTTCTATGCTTTCACGAAGGTGGAGGTTTTTGTGGAGGTTCATGCACAAGGTGGACTTTACATACAGTTGGGTGGAAGAAACTGGAAATGAAGTCATTCCTTCCGTGAGCCAGTTTCTCCGTAGACGTAAGGTTCAGGAGATAAACTGCTTTCGTTTAGCATTTCGGTACAACAGCAGTATGCTTCACCGTGTCAACTCATGGATCTCTCTTGCCCTTAATAACGGTGTTGAAGAACTAGATCTCAACTTCAATGATCTGGAGGATAGCAGGAAAAAGGCCTTATGGCGTCATCCTTACTATGAGTTTCCTGAATGCTTATACAGCAGTTCTTCAGTAGTGAAACTGGGACTGGCTTTCCTAAAGCTTGATTTGCCTGCTCGATTGCAGCTTAAGAACTTAAGAGAACTTTCTTTAGATAGGGTAGTATTACCAGATGATGCAATTGAGAAAATTGCCAGAGACTGTGAAAAGCTCGAGCTGTTGTCCCTGACTAATTGCAACATGCATGGCGATCTCAAAATTACCATTCAGCCAAGACCAGTTCCAATAAAGGTTTCAATTTTGGATGGGTACATGATGGTGGAACCAAAGACCGATCTCGTTATTGATTGTCCAACACTGGGAGGACTAGAATTTCGGGGCGGCATGACCAGGAGTAATTTCCTGATAAAAAATGTTCCAGCTGGGGTTGAAGCACGTTTCAACTTTGATGAGATGCTTTACCGTAAACGGGTAGTGCTCGTCACTGGAGCTGGTCTCTATCCGCGCAGTACGACAAAAACTTGCAGAGCCTTCTTAATGTATTTCAGTCTGCTAGACACTTCCATTTCTGCAGTTGGTGTATTCAGGTAGGCACCACTATCCTCTCACATGGTTCTGATCTATTCTGTATAACATTTTGGGGCCACAATATAGCGTAATGACACAGAGTTCCTAAAGAAGAGGACAAAGAGGAACGCAAGATGAGAATGCAATTTGCATATACCTATGGATGATTTCCGCCCATATGTTTTGGGGTGCAGCACATATCCAAATATCTTGGAAACAATCACTTCTTATATTATTTTTTATTTGCTGTATGTTTCTATTACCGTAGATGAAAGAATTTTTTTGTGAATGTCCTAAACTGTTGTGCGTTCTGTGTAAAAATCAGTGCAGAAGTGCTATTGAATTAACCTGAGATTTCAGAAGTGTGCACACTCATTACAACATTGGTTCTTACAGTGTCCCCACTATTTTGAACCAGATATTATCGGTGAAAAAGGTGATGAAACAAGAAATGGTAAAGCTTGATTCAACCAGTCTGGTGCTGGATACAGGGCTGCTGAAGTGGGAGCTTCCCGGAATCGCCTGCTTACTGACAGCCTGTCGTAATCTTGAAAACCTTGCTGTGGTTATGGTTCGGCAATCTATGTTTAATGTAAGGAAGGGAATTATGCTGGATTTACTACATTATATATGATTAGTCACATCTTTTGATTTGTGTTAAATAATGAGATCTTTGTGCTTTTAGATCAGAGGGACTTTTACAAGAAAGTATGATTTTGAAGAGGGGCGATACTGGGAAATCATAGGTCAAGAAACTCTTCCCTGCTGGCAGACACTGCGTGTTCTCAGTTCAAGAATGAGTATGGTGACTACCAGACTTGGGACGAGGGGATGTTCTGTGTGAGGAGATTCTTCACAGGTTATGAAAATGGCATGAACTTGTTGAAATTTGTGCACAGCAAGGCAGCAAATCTGGAGAGGGTGATCTTCAGAACCAACACAAAAGCATTGCCTATTTGCCATCTGACTTGGCCATTTAACCTGTGACATGGTTTTGTTTTGGAAAAGAGCATACTTGGATTGTCATGCCATCTGAAATTTCATGGTTTTTAATGTTCTTGTTTGGTTAGTAGATTCAAAAGACTGAGTTACTTTTGTGAGCTAAACTGTCATTCGTGGAAGCTCTAGAAGCTGCAGGATACCCAGACTTTTATTGAGTACTGTCTTGCAGTGTGCGTGATGCACCATAATAATCGTAGACATTGAACTTGGATAAATTTTTCATGGCATATGCTTATTTGTTCTTGCTTTTATGCCAATATCTCATCATTGGATCCTTTCCTGCCATGCTATCTCATCTGAGATAGTTGAGCTACTCAAGGAAGATATATGCATGGCTTGAGAATGAGGTGTATACTTGCAGGACTGCATGCTGGAATGAGCACCTGATGGCGGTAATGTATAAACGAGAGAAATTGATTCCGTGATTGGAATGCCTATGCCAATCATGATTTAACCTGTACTAGGAGTCACAACCTTTCTTCCGTCCTTTTTTACCTCTCCGAGAAGGTCACAGCCATTGTTCAAGTACTTGTCTTTTAGTATTCTAATGCACTAGTTATCCTCCTTTGCAATGAGTTTCTGCACAACGAGCTCCATTTTTCAAAGCATCTAGCACCGTCCATTATAGGTTTTGTGAGAAACTGCAATTACATTTGAGCTTCTTGTGTCGGTTCCTGAGAACAGTGTGTGAACTGGCATGTATGATATGCGTCTGCTCCTGTGGATTCTGTTGCCTATTTTGTGCGCGACAACCAACTCAGATTTCCTCCAAATTTGTAAGACCGGTAGGGTTCCAGCATAGTCATGTAAGCTCGGGCTTCCAATAACTACGACAGAACCCGGCACTTCTGTGTTTGATAGATCTGGCAAACTCTTCAATGATGCACAGTGAAGAATATCCAGATTCTTCGTCTCCTTTAACTTTGACGCATCAGGCAACCTTTCCATCAAACCACACTTGGAAATTGGGCGACCACGATGAGTCGATGACTGACAAAGTACAGGCTGATCAAACTGGCAGAAGCTCTGGCAACTCTTTGCGGCTGCATGATGAGTCTAGGATTCTCAAAGTGGATAATCTTGCGATCACACTTGGAATTTACCTCGCCCATTCTCTACAAAACCCAGCATGTAACTCTTCAAGATTCTCCAACAATCCGATAGCAATGGGGAATTTATTAACCTCACTGGTGTTAATCTTTATTACTTTTCACCTCTCTTTAAGCTTCCAATCGAATCTAGCAGCTCAGCAATCCCTCTGTCAGGTAGGTCTAATTCAACTTTTTAGTGCCCCAATAGAATCTGGAAGACTGGTTAGGTCGAGACGTCCAGATACAGAAAAAATGCCTCAAGTGCTATGAGCCCTCCAATAGAGTTGGGAAGTGCTATGAACCCACCAATGAATCGCCCTCGAGAAAAACTTACATAACGACTCCTAATAAGTTCAACGATAGGTGAAAATTCAATAGGATTACCATTCAACTGGAGAATTAACCACACAATATCTCTGCTTCACTGTTATTTCTGGTTTTATCTTTTTTTCTGTCTCTACCGGCTATTTTGATGAAGAGAGAGGGAAATTAGTAAAGCACCTACAGCCATAATTATTCTTGGATTACCCTAACTTCTTGGAACTAAAACCAGCAACATGCTACACCAAGACTAGAAAGATATATAGAACTCAAAGTACAAGGTTAGAAATGGTTTTATGGTCGAAAATTGCATGTTTTTCTCCGACAATTTTCCAGAAACTCATCCTCCAAAGATGAATAGCCGGCTTGCACCATTGGAATGTTGAAGTTATGTATCAGTTCAGCTGCTGATATTTTGTCATTCTGTTATTCATTCAAATTGTTTGTTAGATGGTTAGTTTGTTAGCTATTTTTCAGGAGGTGGAGCAAGTCAGTTTCTCTGTTAGCTATTTTCTAGGAAGTGGAAATATTTGTTTTGCACGTTTGAGTCAGGTTCTATTTAAGCTTGTACTTGACAGATTTTGATCTATGAATGAAGTTTATTCTGATTTCTTCATCCTCTCTTTCTCTCCGTAAAAACAGAGGTTTGTGTGTATTAGCATTTCTGCTTCAGAAAGATTCAGATTCAGAAGCAACTTCTGACTTCCTTCTGAAGGATTCAGATTCAGAAGCAACTTCTGATTTCCTTCTGAAAGATTCAGAAGCAACAGTGGTATCAGAGCCCTGCTGATCTTAAGGGACTTGTGAGAGAGTGCTAATTTGAAGAAGAGAAGGAAAGATGGAACAAACTGGTGTACCGGCTGGAGCTCCAACCTTCGATGGAGACAACTACCAGGCATGGGCAGTAAAGATGCAAGCTTTCATGGAGGGTGCAGACCTTTGGGAAGCTGTAGAAGAAGACTACGAGGTTGCTGATCTACCCAACAACCCAACTATCAATCAAATCAGGTACCATAAAGAGAGGGTGACTCGAAAAGCAAAGGCAAAATCTTGTCTGTTTTCTGCTGTCTCTTCGACTATATTTACTAGAATCATGAAAAAGAATTCAGCGCATGATATATGGAATTATTTGAAGGAAGAGTATGAAGGGGATGAGAGAGTGAAAGGGATGAAGGTGCTGAACTTGTTAAGGGAGTTTGAAAGGCAGCAAATGAAAGAAAGTGAGTCTGCGAAAGAGTTTGTTGATAGGCTAGTTGATATAGCCAATAAGATAAGGGTGCTAGGGACTGATATAGATGATAAAAGGCTGGTTCAGAAGATTTTGGTTGCAGTGCCTGAAAGGTTTGAAGCAACCATTGCTTCCCTTGAGAACACAAAGGACATTTCAGACATCAAGCTTGCTGAAGTCCTAAGTGCTCTACAGGCTCAGGAGCAAAGGAGGCTTATGAGGAAGAATGAGCCTATCGAAGGTGCCCTGCTAGCCAAGCTGAAGCTGAATACTACAGAAAAGGGAAGAGGATGGAACCAGAATAGAAGATATGGTGAGACCAGTCATAGTCATAGCCATGGAGGTTCAAGCAGTGGTGGACATGACAGGAAGTGGAATGCAGTTCCATGTAAGCATTGTGGGAAGAAAAATCATCCTCACTTCAAGTGTTGGAGGAGACCAGACGTGAAGTGTAGGAGGTGTCATAAGATGGGCCATGTTGAGGCCATTTGCAAGGAGAAACATCAACAACAGCAAGCTGAAAGTCAAACTGCAGTAGCCAGTGAAGTGGAGCACCTGTTTGTTGCCTCCTGCTTCATCTCAAATGCATCTAGAGATGGATGGCTCGTGGACAGTGGTTGCACCAATCATATGACAGGTGATGAAGGGCTATTCAGCAATTTAGATAAATCTGTGAAGTCTAAAGTCAGGATTGGCAATGGAGAACGTATAGAAGTAGAAGGCAAAGGTGATGTAGTGCTTGAAGGTCCCGGTGGTGCTAAGCTTATCACAGAGGTTATGTTTGTGCCAAAGATAGATCAGAACCTGCTGAGTGTGGGTCAGTTAGTAGAGAAGGGGTTGAAAGTTGTATTTGAGAAGAGTGAGTGTGCCATAGGAGATGAGAATGGTCACATTTTTTTAGGATTCCTATGAGGAACAAGTGTTTTACATTTGATCCAGTTGATGAGAATCATGATGCCATGAAGAGTATACAAGATGAGGAGGAGTTATGGCATAGAAGACTGGGTCATTTTCACAGCAAGGGGCTGCAATACTTGCAGCAAAATGAAATGGCAGTGGGATTACCTATGTTGCAGAAGGAAGTAACCGGCTGTAGAGCATGTTTGCAAGGCAAGCAAGTGAGGATTCCTTTTAAAAGATCAAATTGGAGAGCCAGTGAGAAGCTGCAGCTAATTCACACTGATGTGTGTGGTCCAATGCCAGAGGAATCACTGAATGGCAGCAAATACCTCATCACTTTCATAGATGACTGCACTAGAATGTGCTGGGTATACTTCATGAAGACCAAGGCTGAAGTTGATGAGATTTTTCTAAGGTTCAAAAGAGAAGTAGAGAAGGAGAGTAGCTGTAATATCAAGGCAATCAGGTCAGACAATGGAGGAGAATACACCTCAGGCAGATTCAAGGCCATATGTGATAATGCAGGGATCAAGCATCAGCTCACTGTGCCATACACTCCACAGCAAAATGGAGTGAGTGAAAGGAAGAACAGAAGTATTATGGAGATGGTTAGATGCATGCTACATGAGAAAGAACTTCCTAAGAAGTTCTGGGCTGAGGCTGCCAATACTGCAGTCTTCTTCTGAACAGGCTGCCCACTAAAGCTCTCAACAAGCAAACACCATTTGAAGCATGGCATGGATACAAGCCTAAGGTGAGTAACCTAAAAGTGTTTGGTTGCATTTGCTATTCATTGGTTCCTTCTATTAAGAGGGATAACTTGATCAAAGAGGAGAAGCATGTATCTTTGTGGGATATAGCTTGCAATCTAAGGCTTATAGAGTTTATCATCCTGCTAGCAACAAGGTTGTGGTGTGTAGAGATGTGAGCTTTATGGAAGATAAGAAGTGGAACTGGTCTGCAAAAGGGAGCAAGGCTGAAGAACGTGCATTGTATCAAGATGATGGGCCATTGCAGGTTGAACCAAATGAAGTAGTGGACGATGATCTAGTTGATCATGCTCCTGCGAGGGGCACTAGGTCTCTTGCTGAGATCTATGAGAGTTGCAATACAGCTATGTTTGAACCAGCTAGCTATGAGAAAGCAAGTGAAGATGTGAAATGGTGTGCTGCAATGGAAGAAGAAATCAGAATGATTGAGAAAAACCAGACATGGGATCTGGTTGAAAGGCCTAGAAGCAGAAAGGTGATTGGAATGAAGTGGGTATTCAGGACAAAGTTGAATCCTGATGGCTCAGTACATAAGCACAAAGCAACTTGTTGTCAAAGGCTATGCGCAGGTATGGGGGGTAGACTACTCTGAAACCTTTGCTCCAGTGGCAAGGTTGGATACCATAAGGATGCTGCTGGCAATTGCTGCACAAAAGGGCTGACAAGTATTTCAGCTGGATGTGAAGTCAGCTTTCCTGAATGGAGAGCTAGAGGAGGAGATATATGTGAGCAGCCTGATGGCTTTGTAGTGAGAGGCAAGGAAGATCATGTGTATAAGTTAAGAAAAGCCTTGTATGGCTTGAAGCAGGCTCCAAGAGCCTGGTATAGTAAAATTGATGAGCATCTGCAGGAACTTGGATTTAAAAGAAGTTTGAGTGAAGTGACTCTATATGTGAAGAAGGGTGTGCACAAAGGTGTGCAATTGTCTCTCTTTATGTTGATGATCTTCTGTTACTGGTGACTGTGAGGAACAATTGCAGAACTGAAGAGAGGTTGATGAAGCAGTTTGAAATGACTGATCTTGGACTAATGTCCTTCTTTCTGGGAATGGAGGTGCAACAGAGGAAAGGTGAGGTATTCATCTGTCAAAGGAAATACCTAAGAGAGATCTTAAAGAGGTTTGAGATGGAGGAATGCAGAAGTGTGAGCACTCCTATGAATCTAAAGGAGAAGCTGCAAAAGACTGAAGGAGCTGAGCCTGCTGATGAAAGATTATACAGAAGTTTAGTCGGTTGCTTGATGTATTTAACTGCAACAAGACCAGATATCTTGTATGCAGTAGGTGTGCTTTCAAGATTCCTAAGTTGTGCTGGTGAAGAGCACTTGGTAGCTGCAAAAAGAGTGATTAGATACCTGAAAGGCACTCAGTCGTTTGGTGTCAAGTTCACTAAAGTGAACAATTGCAGGTTGCAAGGCTTTGCTGACAGTGATTGGGCTGGTTCAGTCGAAGATATGAGGAGTACAACTGGTTTTGTTTTACTTTGGGATCTGGATGTTTCACCTGGAGCTCAAAGAAACAAGAAGTGGTTGCTCAGTCCACTGCAGAAGCTGAGTTTCTAGCAGCTACAGCAGCAGCCAATCATGCAATATGGTTGAGAAAGCTGATGCAGGACCTGGAGATGGGAGTTGAAGAACCAACCGAGATACTTGTGGACAACCAAGCTGCATTAGCTATATCTCAAAACCCTGTTTTTCATGGGAGAACCAAGCATTTCAAGATTAAGTTTTACTACTTGAGGGAAGTGCAACAAGAAGGTGAAGTGAAGCTACTCTATTGCAAGACAGAAGATCAAGTGGCTGATGTGTTTACTAAGCCACTGCAAGCAAGCAGGTTTGAATTACTGAAAAAGAAGGTTGGAATGTGTTCTACTCCTTAAGACAAAGAGCTGTTATTGGAAAAATAAAAGTTTGCAGCAGCAACTGATCCAAGGAGGAGTTTGTTGAAGTTATGTATCAGTTCAGCTGCTAATATTTTGTCATTCTGTTATTTATTCAAATTGCTTGTTAGATGGTTAGTTTGTTAGCTATTTTTCAGGAGGTGGAGCAAGTCTGTCTCTTTTAGCTATTTTCTAGGAAGTGGAAATATTTGTTTGCACGTT
>JAGVVM010021137.1:0-24757 GCA_019149425.1 Psidium friedrichsthalianum | reverse complement strand
TTAGAAGCAGAAAGGTGATTGGAATGAAGTGGGTATTCAGGACAAAGTTGAATCCTGATGGCTCAGTACATAAGCACAAAGCAAGACTTGTTGTCAAAGGCTATGCGCAGGTATGGGGGGTAGACTACTCTGAAACCTTTGCTCCAGTGGCAAGGTGGATACCATAAGGATGCTGCTGGCAATTGCTGCACAAAAGGGCTGGCAAGTATTTCAGCTGGATGTGAAGTCAGCTTTCCTGAATGGAGAGCTAGTGGAGGAGATCTATGTTGAGCAACCTGATGGCTTTGTAGTGAGAGGCAAGGAAGATCATGTGTATAAGTTAAGAAAAGCCTTGTATGGCTTGAAGCAGGCTCCAAGAGCCTGGTATGGTAAAATTGATGAGCATCTGCAGGAACTTGGATTTAAAAGAAGTTTGAGTGAAGTGACTCTATATGTGAAGAAGGGTGCAAAAGGTGTAGCAATTGTCTCTCTTTATGTTGATGATCTTCTGGTTACTGGTGACTGTGAGGAACAAATTGCAGAACTGAAGAGAGGGTTGATGAAGCGGTTTGAAATGACTGATCTTGGACTAATGTCCTTCTTTCTGGGAATGGAGGTGCAACAGAGGAAAGGTGAGGTATTTATCTGTCAAAGGAAATACCTAAGAGAGATTTTAAAGAGGTTTGAGATGGAGGAATGTAGAAGTGTGAGTACTCCTATGAATCTAAAGGAGAAGCTGCAAAAGACTGAAGGAGCTGAGCCTGCTGATGAAAGATTATACAGAAGTTTAGTCGGCTGCTTGATGTATTTAACTGCAACAAGACCAGATATCTTGTATGCAGTAGGTGTGCTTTCAAGATTCCTAAGTTGTGCTGGTGAAGAGCACTTGGTAGCTGCAAAAAGAGTGATTAGATACCTGAAAGGCACTCAGTCGTTTGGTGTCAAGTTCACTAAAGTGAATAATTGCAGGTTGCAAGGCTTTGCTGACAGTGATTGGGCTGGTTCAGTCGAAGATATGAGGAGTACAACTGGTTTTGTTTTACTTTGGGATCTGGATGTTTCACCTGGAGCTCAAAGAAACAAGAAGTGGTTGCTCAGTCCACTGCAGAAGCTGAGTTTCTAGCAGCTACAGCAGCAGCCAATCATGCAATATGGTTGAGAAAGCTGATGCAGGACTTGGAGATGGGAGTTGAAGAACCAACTGAGATACTTGTGGACAACCAAGCTGCATTAGCTATATCTCAAAACCCTGTTTTTCATGGGAGAACCAAGCATTTCAAGATTAAGTTTTACTACTTGAGGGAAGTGCAACAAGAAGGTGAAGTGAAGCTACTCTATTGCAAGACAGAAGATCAAGTGGCTGATGTGTTTACTAAGCCACTACAAGCAAGCAGGTTCGAATTACTGAAAAAGAAGGTTGGAATGTGTTCTATTCCTTAAGACAAAGAGGAGCTGTTATTGGAAAAATAAAAGTTTGCAGCAGCAACTGATCCAAGGAGGAGTTTGTTGAAGTTATGTATCAGTTCAGCTGCTGATATTTTGTCATTCTGTTATCCAAATTTTTGTTAGATGGTTAGTTTGTTAGCTATTTTTCAGGAGCTGGAGCAAGTCTTTCTCTGTTAGTCAGTCTCTCTGTGGAAATATTTGTTTTGCAAGTTTGAGTCAGGTTCTATTTAAGCGTTGTACTTGACTATTTTGATCTATGACAGAAGTTTATCTGATTTCTTCATCCTCTCTTTCTCTCCGTAAAAACAGAGGTTTGTGTGTATTAGCATTTTCTACTTCAGAAAGATTCAGATTCAGAAGCAACTTCTGACTTCCTTCTGAAGGATTCAGATTCAGAAGCAACTTCTGATTTCCTTCTGAAAGATTCAGAAGCAACACTTTTCACTTCGAAAGAGACCATCAAAAGGTGGGAGAAAAATTAAAGAGTAAGCACATTCTAGCCCACCAAAGGATTAAAATGTTTCACAATGAAGTGAACTTTACCAAACAATGACACTGCATTAAGGTCTCCATTTATTACCTCTACAGGGTCTGCAACAAATATTCTAGAGATCAGATGCCGACACTCCGGTGATATCTGGACATTTTCTGGGATGGAATACTGAACATTAATAACTCTCTGCATGAACCACAATGAGAAGTGTGTAAATATAAGATAATTATACAGAGTAAAACAGCAAGAAAACAAGGTCCCTGAATTACCAGAATTGTCTTCCGATAGTCTTTAGGATTTTCAGGATCCTCAAAGGGATAAGCACCCACTACCATCACATATAAGGTAACCCCACACGACCACACATCAGCAATCGATGAAGCAATAGATCATCTACCATCTCCTTCCATACATACAAGCTAAAGGGAAAACATGTCAAACAACCTAATGGCATTATCGCATTAAACTAGAAGACAGTCCTACTCATATTGATAGAGGAAGAAATGTATCCACTTCTTGGAAAGCCTAGAAGATTCCACTGAAGTGGGAAAATAATGCAAAGAAACCCCCATATGAGAAATCTTTTCAAAATTGGAAGGCAGAAGAAGTATATTAACATTTGTTTACCATCGACCCTCATTCTGCCTGAAGACCTTCCATCAAAGACAAAAAAAAAAAATTGTTGCTTCATAGTTGATACAGTTTTCCCTCTAAGTTTCCAAAATACCAGCTTCCCTTGATCTGACTGAGAAGCAGTCCCAATAGATCTGAAGCTCCAGTGATAGCAGACCCATGACCAAATTACACTCAGGCTGGCTAACCATCATCAAGCGTTCAATGCTCAATGCAAGCATTGGATGAAGACTATTTTATGTCAAAAATCGGCAACCAACAAAAATAGCCCAAAAATACCACAGATCATGAGACAGATTGTAGAGAACTAAAGACGAGATATATCTATCTACAACAAAGGGAAAGCAGAAGACAAACCACTTTGCTTCTGAGCGCAAGCATATCAACAAGCAATCGAATCTCCAACAAGCAAAGCATAGACCTATGTCAGACTTTTGTGATACCTTGTCTCTCTTGCAAACGAACCTCGGGGACATCAAACATACATATTTTTGGAAGAGAAAACTTCACTGACCGCAATGCCAAAACAGATTGGCTGGACTGTATACCAACAAGATCCAATTGAAGGCAGTTCACTTCTAATTTATCACAAGAAAGGGAGAACGTCACAGTGATGTAGAGATGGAGGTGCTGAGTAAGATTGAGGCATTATCATTGACAACAAAGAGGAGCTAAGTCAGCTTAAGCCAAATCTGGGATTAGAGCTTTCATGAATAATGATTTTTTTTTTTTTTTTGCATTCAGAACAGACTATTTTAATTATTCCTTGCAGACTTCCCGTAAAATCTGGACTCAGGAATGGTTTTAAAGTTCTTCATAGATTCGTAAGATGCGAAGATTAAAAACTGAACTTTAAACAACCATGACAATGGCTTCTTGTCAAAATCATGTTGAAAAGGCCATGCTTTCCAATGGGATGAGCTTCCTTTGCAGAGTATCTCCCAAAAGTAATGGATCAACTTTTATAGCACTGTTATGATCAAGAGACTACAATCATTTCTAGGACACTAACGCTTGATGCAATTATGACAACCACACTGTTCAGCAAAATTTCTTGAAAGAAATTAGTTGTACCTTGCCATCATATTCTCGCCTTGTAAGACTTCTGGGGCAATGTATGCTGGAGTTCCCACAGTTGATTTTGGTTCTGAATGCAGCACTGAGGACTAAGAAGAGCAACAAAAATCAGATGATTTAATATCCACGAAACTATATGAACTATCTGTAAAATTCCATTTGAGGTATCTTACTCCAAATTCATTCTTCCAAGGAAGTGCACATCAACAAGGGGATGGAAACAAGTCTAGACAACACAGAGCATGGTATAACACAACGATAACTTTCATGGATGACCTCTAAACACTGCCAAAGCGACAGATGCAACACTTCAAAATTGTATGTATCTTCATTAGTATCTTACAATTTAGTTCGCAAGGCATAAACAATACTTGACCATCAATCACATACAAAATACTCAATCACAGGGAAATTGGTGCACCACAGAATGCACTTCTCAGTGCTACCAGTACCCAATTAATTGTATGTAGACTTATCAACCAATGCAGATTGTCGATTTCACGATATCCATTATACTCCAATAATTTTGCAACAATGAAAACTAAATCATATATGCCTTGAAACGTAACAATCACTCACCTATAAAATAATCAATCACGGCAAATTTATCATTGCGCCCACAGAGTGCACTTCCCAGTTCTATAAATATGTAATTGATTGTACTTAGACTCATCGACCCATGTACATTGTCTGAGGTCACGATATTTTTATACGCCAATAATTCCCAACAACGGAAACTAAATTTTATAATCCAAAAACCATTCAGAAATGAGATGCACATAAAAATTTTTTTTCTATTTAAAGGAAAACAGTGTGCTGTAACATCTAGCACGTAGAAACCATAGCATGATCAGATGTGCATGAAATTAAAATATTTATGCTTTTGATTATAATCCTATTCAAAACTCATTATTTTGCAACAGATTTTAACTAAAATTCTTAAAATTATGGTATCTATGCCTTGATCATAATCCTCTCCGGAAATATTACTTTCGAACAGATTTTTCTTAATTTAAGTATGTCTCTATCGTGAAAAACACTACTGAATCTTACTATTCAAGTGCACTCTCAATTCACAAATCACCAATCAAGATTACGATTCAAAATCAATATCGCGGTTCGACAATAAGGTAATGAACATAACATAGTGATCTCTTGCATTGATAATATACAACCTCTCTCAACCTCCATCAAACAAAGTTGGCCTGATAAAATGTATATATCATAAATGCATATTTGAATCATAAGTATATACCAATTGAGGAGTTTCTATTTTACAAGTCGGGAAGTGTACCCTCAAACTCTAAAGCTCCAAGGCCGGCACGGCAGAAAGAGCATAACAATTTAATAGTAAGATCTTTGCCTCCTAAAGTGCTAGCCACAGCCACAACTGACAGGTTCCTTTAGAGTTGCCATATAATTTGTACAGCAATCAAAACCAAAGCAAGAGTTCTACTCAATCGACACCATTGGTCCATTGGCTATTAGAAGCACAGACTTAGGAAAGAGAGAGGGGGGAAAAAAAAAAGGAACCAACACGTACCTTCGAGTACCCAAAGTCACATATCTTCAGTCGTGGGGCCGGACTTCCATCCAACAAAGTATTTTCCAATTTTAGATCACGATGGCATACTTGCTTCATCAAGAACAGAACATTGGAAAGCCCAGTAATATCAAATACATGTTGACCAGATAACAAAATTACTGAACTCCATAAAATGTACAATAGTGTTTAGATACCATAGCATGGCAGTAGCTAACACCAGATAAGCTGTGAAAAGAAGCGAGCATTGCACTAGAAAAGGCAACAAAACATCCAGATGAGAGCTATCCGAGAAAGTGGAGGACTGAAATAAAATGTGCATAATCCAAAAGGGAAGTAAAGAACCTCATCTTCACTAAATTGCCCAGCAATTGCATATTCGCGCAAAAAGCTCTCCACCATCTACATATTCCATCACGATTGCCAGATGCGTAGGCGTTAAAACGACCTGGAATGGATATTACTCAGTCATTTATTCACTTAAACAGAGATAACGTCGGAACTAACAAATTGAAGCAAACCTCTTTGAATCTAACAATGTTTGGATGCCTCAGAGACCTGTGGTATTATCTCTCTCTGAACATTTTCATCTATCTGCAACATGGGGAGGTAGACATAGAAAGCTACATGTTAGTAAACCAGAAGTCGATAATCGTGCTGCTTGCCATTATGTATAGACACAGAAGAGGGGACTCAGATGCAACAAGGACTTGTCAGTTGTCAATTTAAGAAAATCGGAGAACAGCACTAATATGGCTCTCTTTCCCCATTTGTCCTTTCAACATAATCTTCTAATTACCAAATCCCTTCTTTGCTTATCAAGATCCTCCATTAGACATATCATTTAAATATCAATTGGAAATGTTCTTTTTCTCACACTTTAAAGTAGAGCATTGGTCTCCGGAGAAATCCCCAGCATTGCTTGTCCCCCATCCATAAAAGGAATCCATCCACAGTGCTCATTCACTAAGTCGTAATTCCTACAAATACTAGCTCTTTTCATGAGATCTTGAAAAAGGAGGACAAGAACCAACATGAAGGCCTCACTATTATCTGCAAATAAAGTTTCGGCACGAATTGTCAAATTATCACCTAAAGCACTAAATAAGACCATGAACCATCTAAATAGAACATTTCTAATACACAAGAGCCATCCCTGGAAAGAGAAACTAACTGACCAAACCATATTACCATAAGCAGAAACGACTCCAAGCAAATGAAGCTGGCTATGAATTTTCAAATCATCCCCAATGCATTAAAAACATAAGCACTCCGCAAAACTGCGACGGAAAGCACAATTAATACCCTAGAGTCTTTCTTAGTAAAGATAAACTAACTGATCAACAAATCAACCACCCTTACGAAGAGGGGCAAAAAAAAACACATGTTAAGTTGGAAACCAACTCACCTTGTCGCCTCTTTCAACATATTTGATAGCGACGAGCTCCTGCATGACCTTATCTCTCATAAGCCAAGCAATACTGAAGTTTCCCGAACCTATGTCCTGCACGTACTCGTACCTGTCGCTATCGTGAACGATCGGCATGTCCATGCCCCCTCTCACCGTCGGCATGCCCCGCTCCATCGCCCCCAGGGGCCTTTGCCCTAACCAAAACATAGTGGCTACGGTAAGATTCATCGTCGTCCCTTGAATCTGTGTTGACACACGATTTTTGGTCAATTTTATTTTCATAAATTTTTAAAAACTTCATAAAAAATCAATAAAAAGTGAGAAAATTGAAAAATCAACTTTGGAGACCTTGCCTTGGCCTAGGAAACCAATTTTGAGCAAAAAATAATTTTCCATATTTTTAGCATTTTTCTGTATTTTATTTTCAAAAATTCATAAAAAATCAATAAAAAGTGAGAAAATTGCAAAATCAACTTTGGGGACCTCAGCCTAGCCTAGGGAACCAATTTTGAGTAAAAAATAATTTTCCTTATTTTTTGTATTTTTCTGCATTTTATTTTCAAAACTTCATAAAAAATCAATAAAAAGTGAGAAAATTGCCAAAAAATATTCAATATTTTTAATTTAATTTTAAATTCATTTTTTATGAATAAATTTAAAAAAATCAAGTCTGGAATCTAGAGTTTCTTTGTTAATTTCATTTTTCAGAATATTTAAATAATTCTAGAAATTCCATTTTAGCTTTTTAATTTTCCATTTTTTACATTTTTAGAGTCGTGTCATCCTCCTCTATTTTTCGAAATTAAAATCCAGTCCAAAAGCCCTCAGAATTGTCCAATCTCGCTAAAAAGGACAAAAATGCAATTCCTGATTTTTTAAATTAGTCCCTAAAATCACTAAAAATGAAATTAAAATTTTTCTAGGGACTGAATTGAAAATAGGCGACGTCACCCCCTAGATTTTGACCTTCTGAATCCATTGGTGGTGTCAATTTTTGCAAAAAGGACCCTAAGACTTTGGATTTTGCAAAATGGGTTCTCGGGTCAAATTGGGAAATTGGGTTTTTGCGTCAATCCTTTGGAAATTTGGCTTGAAAATCATTTTTCTAATGCATTTCTTGCCACAGAATCCAATTTTGGGGTTTAATTTGCTTAATTTTGGCTTTTTTAAAGTTTATTTAAGCAAATTTAATCGACCGGTCAGTCGGGTCGGGTCGGGTCGGTCGGGTCGGATCCGACCCGATGACCCGGTCAACCGATCTGAAGTCAACAAGAACCAGGTTTGGTTGTTCTCCTTTGCGCGAAAACAGCTCAAAATTGGGGAGATCCTAACCGAGAAATTCCGATGAGATTCTGAAGGATTTTGGGGAAATTTAGGTGAATATTTGAACGGATTTGGAAGGAGACGATCTCGGAAGAGGTTATGCAGCTCAAATCAAGTTTAAAAGGCGACGGGGAGCTCGAGTTTTAGGGGGCTGGAGACCGAAGCAAAAACCGATTGTAATCGAGAAATTAGAGCAAATTGAAGGAGATCAAGGCGTGAAACCAGCTCAAGAAAGTTGCTAGAGTCTAGAGGAGTTGGCCCATACCATTTCAGAGGTCACCGATTGCAAAAAAGGTAAGTCGCAAGTCCGAGCTTTAGCTCTGACCTCCAATGGCGGATCCATGATTCGTGCATAATTCCTCTTCTTTTCATGTGCATTTCGTTCCCCTTTCACTTCTGACCACCTTCGTATCCTCATTTTGCATCGATCCTGCGCATAAACCCCGAGTCGAGACCTCAAACCCTAGCTCACTCTGTCCTGACTTAGTTAGGCTAATCTGGTGATTTAGAGCCTAATCAGAGCCCCAGGTAAGTCTTCTGATCTCCTCGTGATGCTTTCTGTAGAGTTAATTAAATAGTTATGCTCTGATTTGTTCAATTGAATCTGCCATGGCTACCCTCTGTGAGTGTTTCGATTACTTCGATTGAACCGATAGATTTGGTTAAGTTTAGAATATGCCGATCTAGAGTCAAATGCGAATCGATCGGCGGGGGAATCGGCTCGATCGGAACTATTTCCACCGTTGGATCGTCGCCGCTAAACTATGACCGTCCACCCAGGAATGGCTAGGGGAAGAAGACGAAGTCCAGTCAGCCTTTGACTCGGTCAAAAAGCTGACGTGGACATGACGTGGCAGGACACGTCGTGTGCCACGTCATCAAGTCGACTGAGTCAAACGCCTACGTGGATGCCTCGTCAGCTTAGCCTATTATAATAGCAGTCTCGATCGGACGGTTAGGATTAGTCTAGGGTTCGATCTCGGCTGTAGGTTTAGTATAAAGAATGAATGGACGGGATGGAGACGCGTGACAAGTCGTCGACCGTAGGATTAAGGCTCGGGTGGGAAAAATAAAAACGGAATGAAAATGAAAAGATCCAAAAAATTTTCGAAAAAATTCAAAAATTAAATTCCTAAAACTACGTCGTTTTGTCGTGGGTAATCTACTTGGGCTTTGGGCTGGTTTGGTTAGTGGGCCGGGTCCAATTGCGAGAAATCCCGATAACAAGATTATCCCACGAAACTAAATGATAAAAGATGCGATCAACAGAGTAATCTCACTAATCATGTGATCAGCTGATTAATTATTCTAAAAATATCGCACACATGATTCAAACTCTTTTTGTCGCCTTTCAATCTTGAAAACGGAAAACATCAGCTCCGATTCAATATCATAGACTCGTCGAGAATGGAAACTCGTGACATGTCAAGTATGATTTTATAACCTGATGAATTTATATGGAGAGGTAGTAAATTGTCGAAGCATAGATAGATCAAACAAAATTACACGTAATCATCGGGCGGGCTCGAGATGAGCCCATCTTGGCTCGAACTTCAAAAGGCCTTGGCAAGTTAGGCCTGTTGACAACGGAAAAGAAAAGATGTCGAGTTCCCTTCATACCGACAAGGCCGTGGCCTTCGAACCATGATGCGACGGAATCGAACTCACTTTAGCAGTTCCGTGGGTGCAATGTGGGCAACTTCAAGAAGTCGGTATCATGGATCCTTCAGATCTACGAGCAGCCTGACTAGAAGCCGAGGACCTCTTCGACGCACCGACATCGTACCTTTCATAGACCCTCTCACGATTCTCTGACCACCAAGTCTCCGCCTGATGCTCCCCGAATCTTCTCCGGCTGCAGATGCACTTTCAAATTAATTGCCATAAAGGTAGAAGACACATGAGCCAAACAGGCACATCGTTAAATTAAGAAGGAAACCGACAATACCAAATGCTGCACTTTTATTAGATAAATTCTGCACTTCCATCTAGTGACATAAGTGTCGCTATGTAGAATATACATGTCCTAGGTTCCTGTCTTCTTCAAGACAATCTCAATACAGGAATAAAGGACAATGCCCACAGGATATGGTGCCTAAATGAAATGATACTTTTTTCAGGAGGCATGCTGCATTTTCCTTGAAAAAGGGAATATGGGATGGTATCAGTGAACAAAAGTTCCCGCAGCTAGTCCTATTACCGCAGCCATTAATAGAGAGGTCCAGTAGTAAATCAAACAAAGATAGCATTCATTTTGGTTAATGAGGATAATAAACTCATGCAGAAACAAGGACAGAATGCGTGAGAACACAATCTTATGACCCATCAAAGCATCTCCTGGCTCAGGATTATCTCAAAGATCAACTGATGACACCAATTTAATTTTCAAATAACGAGACAAAGAAATCAGCTCATCACCTGAACCGCACTCTCTTAATATCTGTAGTTCCATCATGCAAGGCCACTAGGGTTACATAAACACCTGGCTCATACTGTTCGATCCGTTCAGCATCAACTTGAATATTGTTACTGGTCAATGCAGAGTTCCTGGAACCAATCTCATTCTTTCCACTCTGTGAGGGCCGAGACTCTCCACCATGGACCACCTCTGTGTCATTACCGTTAGTTGTCTGATTTCCCTGTTCGCCATTAGGAAGCCTGACATCATGATGATCATCTGTCTTACTGGAGGTCAGAGGGCTCTGATTCTGTTGGTGCATATTGGTTTCACCGGCTGGAAATAGGCAGATCCATCAGATGGGACATGATATCAAACCCGATTTTGCAGCTTTCTTAGTTCTGGATCAAAGTACTAATCACACATACCTTCAATTGCCGCTTCATGACACAATTTCTTAAACAGAGTGGTCTTCACGCCTCTCCCAATCTCCTTCGCCTCCATCAACGCTTCCTTTTTGTCCCTCGAATTCAGCAGCGGCATGTAAAGCTGGAACCTTTCCAGGACTGCCGCGTTGAAGTGGGTCAGCTTTCTCGAGTGCGTATACTTCCTGCACAGGTTGAGCTTGTGGATCTTCAAGCACTCGCTGACCAGTCCTTGGCCTTCCTCCAATAGGACCTTGATCGGAGCCATCTCTTCCGGACCACGGTCCAGCAGATTGTTGAACTTGTCGATGTCCTTGATGATTGGTTCTATGCTGCCCAAAGTTGTTTGGATCTTCTTCAGCTGGCCACGGAACGCTGCAACAGTTCTCACTAGTTGGTTAACGAGCTTGAACAGCTCGCTGAATGCTGTTCCCACTGCAGCTCCTGCGACATCAACCGGCATCTCTTGTTCTCTCTTTCTTCACAGACCAAACGAGCCCAGAAAAACCCAAAAATCTTTGATGGGGGTCGCAAGGATGCTTCGAAGAACTGCAACCCACTTCCCAAGATTTGCAGAGGACGCTCTCCTCTGCTTCTTGATTCTGGGTCTTTTGCAGAGGCAAGGCAAGAAGGGAGAGGAGCTTTTGGGTCTTCGACGCAATAATGAGATGAACGATAAGGAGAGAGAGACTCTGCATGAAAGACGTAGCCATCGCATGGGAAGTTTCTCGGCAAGAGCGTTCATGGGAGACCTCGCTCTCGTACTCGTTTATTCGATTATTTAAGGGTCAAAGAAGACCTGTAGCTAGTCGCCGACCGCGTCCCATGTCGTAAGTTGCACTGCGAGTGCGAGGGCCCAGGTTTACGTCCTTGTCAGGAGAAAGCCATAGGCGCGTATTTTGTCCATATCTATCCAACCCGGTGTTATCCAGCGAATTTGGATTTACCCGGAGGTAGACCCGGTGGACAAAACCTTGAAGGAGGATGGGTGAAACGCTGTCGAGTAATTATTGTGGTTTGCGCAAGACGTTTAGTTAAGCGTGTAACGGATGAGTTTATCCTTCTTCGTATCATGAATGGATTAGTTTATTTGCATGCACTAAATCCATTTTCAATCATGATTTTGATAGGTTTTATGGTGAACTTAGTAGATCCTACTAAAAAAAATTTTTAACCCACCATATGAGCTTTTAAATTAAAAGTGTGTATCTGATGTAGAGGGTAAAATACTTCTCCTTTCAGGTGTTTAGTGATGCATTTTTTACATGTATTGAATAGGATCAAATACCATGAATAGAATTTTGTAATGTAAAATTCTAGGAATAAAGAGCAAGTTAATTTATTGATTAGGTGCCACTTGAGAAACGAGAGGGTGCCGACCTCCATCCGGCAATCGAAGGCATCACAAATCATAATTTAGATTGTGCCAAACTCAATCTCTCCAGCTATTTATGAAAATGTTTCTTTGCACTATACCTTTTAAAAGGGTGAGTTGAAGTCGAATTTGCGTAAATCAAAAATTGATTTAACCTAAATTGATCCAATTTTAGGTACTAAAATTTTAGCACACATACATGACCCAATTTGAACCCTATTAAATCAATCCATATTGCTTTAACATAATTATGACACTCTAGATTAACTCACTGATATATTTTTGTTTTGGCCTATCTCATACTAAGCATCACGGTTTTGTCCAAGAGATCACTCATCCTGGCATTGCTCCCACCTGAGCATGCTTTACTTTGGAGTTCCAAAGCTAAAGCTTGCCGTTATATCAAAAGGCACTACCGTGAGTTAATTTCAATTTCCACATATATATTTGAAAATCATTCTCCCCTCTTCGATGCACAATTTGGTTTATTCCTTCCCTCCTTTGCAGTCCTAAAAGCTAGCCAGAAGCCACTCCTTGTTTAGGCCCTCGAGCCTCGGAAACCATTCGCCGCTCTTGTCAAATAGGGTTGTTACAAGCTCATTCAATATACTTTAAGCTTCCATGTGAATATGTTAATTGGTTAATTTTTTATATCATTCTTAAAAAGAAAATTTTTAAAAATGAAAGATGTTAGTAAATATAATTAAAAAAGGGAAAAAAAATCTAAAAACTGAAGAACTTCTAAAGAGCTAGAAAAATATGCATTTATTGTGACGACAAGTGCTCTAGATACATGCTTTATTAATCAATATTATACGAATTAAAGGAGACAAAGATAGTGATCAAGTATTACCTTACCTAAAAAAAAAAGATAGTGATCAAGTATGAGTTATAAATACTGTTACAACCATTGAAAATAAATCAATCAAATAATCTAAATAAGGTACAAATTGCTCAAAATTGTTTAGTCAATTAAAGGATGAATCGGGCATCCCACATTTGACCTTAATCACCATGCTAATTTAATCACCTAGAAATGTATCGCAAATCAAATCGGTATCCACATGCAAAGTTTAATTAAGTCATGCAAATAAAATATGGAAAGCAGTCAATAATCAAGCATATAAAAGCATAATCGAACAGAATAGACAAACAAAGGCATTTTCCTACTCATTTTATATCTTCTATTTTATTGGAATTTTCTGAAAATGTTCTGATTATTTTATAATAATAATAATAATAATAATAATAATAAGGGAACGGGTCGGGTCGGGTCGGCGAATCCGACCCGGTCAGAACGGAGCCCAGGCCTCCACAGCCTGGGCTTTCACTCGGACTGGCTCGGAACAAGAGCCCAGTCCACTCTCTCTTTTAATTCAAACCCAATGACAAACAAAAGAAGGCCCAGTAAAGCTTAAACCTTATCTGGCTGGCCCATATTTTATCATCACCAGCCCCTCCGATCGGGCCCTCATCCAGCCCACTTGGGCCGACTCAAAGTCCGGCCCGGAACAACACCGTCCATTCCGCCCAAAGGGCAAGAAAATCAAGCCCGCCTACTTCACTGTTCATCCTCTTCTTGCTAATAGAACGTCGCCTCTGCTCGACGTCTTCTACTTCGCGCCGAGAACAACAGAGGGCGGTCCCATCATCAGCCACTTCCGGCTGTCCTTTGACCTATGCCAACGTCATTCTTCCGACCGTGCCAGCCTTTCCGAGCTGACGTGATCGGACACCCTACCAACCACGCAGGACGCAGCCCTCAAAACGCCGTCTCTTCTGCTCGGGCGAGAACCGACAGCTGCCTCAACACCTGCCCGACCAGACTTCTTCTTCTTCCTCGTGCGTGGCGAGTCCTCAGAAAAGCTCGACGTCTTCGGTCTTCATCCAACGCCACCAGGTTCTGCTCATCTCACCGCTGCACCATCGAGCTGTGCTCACCGAGACCTTCATCGTCGCCTCAGCCCGAAGCTTCCTTCTCCAGCCGACGCACCTGACCAGAGCCGGAGGCATTGACTAGAGACTGCTTGATAATAGTAGGAGGAGATGAGCATCGCCGATCGTTGAACAGGAACCGGCGCTTCTCTCTTTCTTCCTACTTTCACGACAATCACGCCGCCGTCGCCGCCTACCTCAGGGCCGGCTCCTTGGGTTGCAACGGTGGCAACCGATGTACGGCGGTCCGCCTCACTCCTCAGTCAGGCTCTTCTTAGGATAAGGTTTTTTACTAATGAATCGATATTCAAAATCATTCCATTCAGGATTCATTTCTTTAACAAAGTACCGGATTTCTAAATTCTCATAGGGTCATTTGGAATTTCTTTCCGGGCCTATTGAATAATTTTTATCGATTCCATTATTTCATCGATTCGGACTAAATAGCGAGCTAATGAATCTCCTCCTTTTTGCCAATGAATTTTTCAATTCAATTAGTCGTAACATACTTTACTAAGATCCCATTGGATTTCGAAAGCTCATATCATTAGTCCGATAAACCCAATTTATTGCTCGTCCAAAACTAGACCTGTGAACTCTTTCTTTGATCACTCTCCGAGCACCCCACCCCACCCCCCCTCCTTTCGGTGTTTCTTTCTTCTTGTTTTCATGCGGCCCACCACCCTCACCGCCCCCCTGACCTCCACAGACCATCGCTCCCCATTGAACATCGCTGTCCCTCGCCGAACATCGCCCGTCGCTTGCCTCCGCCACCAACCAATGTCAGCTGCCATCGCCACCGCCAAGTCACCATTTCCGGCCACCGGAGTAAAAAATAAATAATATTTTTAATAATAAAATTATTCTTTAAAGAAATTTTAAGAAATTAAAAATGAAGTAGAAATTTTTTGGCCGTCGACAATAATTCATTGTAGAATATTTTGTATTAATAATGTTCCAAAAGTAGAAAATTTTAATTATTACTAATCGAATTTCTCTAATTAGAAATAACTTCTTGAGCAGAAGTAGAAAAATCAACTTTTGGCTAGAATTTGATTTCTAAAATAGAAATGTTGCCATGCGCACCCGAGTCGACTCTATGCCCCAAAAACGAGAGCTCTCACGAGGTGGCCTCCTCGAGCTGCGACGGCAGCTTGATCCCGCGGTCTTCTTTTTTGGTGAAGTTTGTGCCTTTTTTAAGTCTCGATCTCAACCCACCCCCCGACCAGAACTTACACTCCCATTTTGGTATCGGGGGTCCACTCTCCTGCCCTCCGTTGCTTGCCAAAAGCCAGCCCAAAGAACCAGCCCCTTCCCTTTGTAAACTCTCCTTTCCTTTATATCTCAATGTCCTTCGTGCCCGAGTTTCATTATGTGGACATGGGAGCTTCTAAACTTGTGTGGTGAGAAGAAGAGAGAGAGAGAGAGAGAGAGATGTGCGGTGAAGTGAAATGTGAGTGGGAGAATGGGCAGTGAGAAGTGAGAAGACAAGGGGGAGAGACAGTGCGTGTTCCAGTGAAGTGAACGTGGGCATGAAGTAAGATGGAGCGATACGTGGGCCGAGAAGGAAAGAAGAAAAAGAAAAGGGGAGTTGGGCTGGTTAGTGTCTGCTCGGGGAAGATTGGGCCAGACAAGGAAGTGAAACAAAAGAAAGTGGGCCTGCTCAGTGCAGGCCCACTTCTCAGGGGGAATACACGTGGGCCGGGTCGCCCTTTCGGGTCTGGGTTGACCCGGCCTGATCCGAAGCCCCCTTTTTCTCTTCTTTTATTATTTTTTTCGTTTTTTGTTTGTGATAATGAAGCAAAGATGCATATTAACCTAATCTGGATAATTCTATTTTCAAATGAAAGAAAAAAAATTAAACCTAATCCGGACCTACAAAATTAGGTGTCAAGAGAGCAATTGGCTAGAAAACATATCGTTTTTTGTTGTCGTTCAACACTATGCGTGCGTAATCATCATTATTGATACCTAAATTTTGATAGCCTAGTATCCAAAAAAACCTTCAACTTTAACCTCTGTTCCAATTATATCCAAAACTTTTTTTTTGCCTCATTAAAAAAATCTCAAACTTTTACTTCTGTCCCAATTCTATCGGCTTAACACTAAAAAACACCCCAAACTTTAGCTTTTGTCCCAATTCTACCAGCCTAATACCCAAAAAAACCCATAACTTTAGCATTTATTTCAATTATATCCAAAACTTTTTTTGTCTCATAAAAGATCCCAAACTTTTACTTTTGCCCCAATTATACCACCATTAACCTTCCGTTTATAATCACCAATAGTTAATCTTACGTGGCATTTTCACGTCGTCAAAGAATTACACCTCGAAAAAATCCAGTAACTTCTCTTTTATTATCTACTTCCCCTATACATTGCCGGGAGATGCATAGCCACTCAAGATGGCGGGTTTCGAATTCTCCCTGGCACTTAACAGCCCAAATAATAACTAGATGTAAAGATTTGATTATCTGAACGAACGATCTTAAATCTCGTCGTCCTTGAAACCTGCTATTTTTGAATTTTGAATATTCATTGGTAAGTTCGACGAGAAAATTCGAGCCACGTAAGATTAACTAATGGTAATTATAAATGGAAGACTAGTGGTGGTAGAATTGTGGCAAAAGTAAAAATTTTCAGTTTTTATGAGATTTTTTTTATATAATTGGGATAAATGCTAAAGTTGAGGGTTTTTTGGGTATCAAACCTGAAAAATTGGGACAAAAGTAAAAGTTATAGATTTTTTAAGAGACAAAAAAATTTGGATATAATTGGAACAAAGGCTAAAGTTGAAGGTTTTTTTAGGTATTGAGCCAAATTTTGACTATCATTTTTAGTCATTAATTTTTGCATAAAAAATTAGGGACTAACCTTAGTCCCTAGCAAAAATATTTAAAACATTTTTCATATACGATAGTTTAATTTGTGCATTGCATTTACATTTAATTAGATCGATGGCAGACACAAACTTGAAACAAACGCGCAGACCGAGCCGTCATTGAAGCAAAGCTCGATCAGGCTAGGAGGCTCAATGGCCGAAATTCTCATTGGAAGGATAAAGTCCTAAGCTTTAGTTGAAAATGAGTGAAGCCCACTTAATTAGAGGTCTAAAGCTTAATCAAGTCAAATAAACCAAAATTGAAATTGGCCAAATCCTCTCATGGCTTCTGAGAAGGAAGCCGCTCTCTCCACCGCTCTCTCCGATTCTCCCACCATATTTGACAAAAATCATTAAGAAGGAAATTCCTTCCAATGTTGTCTATAAGGTTGATAAGGTGGTCAGGCTCCAACGCACATTTTGATCAGTCCAAAAGTGAAGGGTGGGTTAATTGGACTGTCTAGCGCTGTGGAGAGGCAGTGCGACATTCTTGGGCGCCTTTTTTTTTTTTTTTTTTAAATCAAACTTCGCCCAAGCACACTGTTAAATGGGAATAGGCCATGGGCAGAGTTTAACTAAAGGGATTGCTAAGAGTGAGCCCCAAGAATTAAAAATCAAGGCCCTAGTTGGACTAGAGGACAAGAAATCTAGCTTTGCATTATAAATAGAATCCTAAGTCACATTTATCGAGGTGACCCTTCAATTCACAATAGTCGAAACACGGCATAAGTGAGGAGGAGACGAAAAAGAAGAAGAGAGTTCTCGTTCTTCCTGCATATTCTGAACGAGAAATGGACAATGGAGGGCTCCATTGATTCACGGCAGAGAAGTTCTCTCGGGTTCTGAAGTCAGAGCATACACGGCCAAAAAAAGATCACAAAGGAGAGAGCATTACTGAAGAAGTCCTAAAGGGAATTTCTCGGCAACGTGGTGATTCATGCCCATGAACACATCATCACCTTCACATAAGCAAGAGAAAATTCCAAAATGGGAAGACAACAAAAGGAACGTGGAAAAAGTGAAAATTCTGGTCTGAGCATCCACGGGAAGACTGCTGCTTGTGCCGACAGATTCCTGGTTTGTGGTTGAGTTGACTGAGACTTGTCGTAGGTTTCGCTATGAGAACCAAATCCCGACGACACACAAGGGTCATCTACCTCCCAAGAAGCTGTCTTCACGAAGAGTTGTTGTTGTTTTTCTCTCTCTCTCTTGAGCACACACCGAGAGCATTCCCATGACCAGTGAATTTCGGTCACTGAGCACCTCCAGCCGCAAACCATCGTCTCGGTTCCTTGTTAGGGCCGTGAGCTCCACTGACAAGTCCCCACCATAGACGTCCGTGAACTACCGAGAGTCCACCGCCATGGACCGCAATCCGTGCCGATCCATGGAGGTTCAAAATTTGGCAACATTACCTCGGAATTAAGTAACATCTTTATCTTAAAATATTCTGAGATTTGCTCGCTTAATTTGAATATTGAGCGAATATGGGGGTGAATATTGGGTGATATTTCGGTTAGGCAAAATTTTATCCATTGCTATTGCAATATGTGATAATTGCCTATTCGAATTTTATTGATATCTTTAGCATGTTTTATGGATTAGAAAACTGTATCGAATTAATTGGGTGATTCCCTACCGACAAGCTCAGAGTCAGATTAATCTTGACCCTAAGATTTGTTTTGATGGCGCAAAGATCGAGATATCTAATCTTAACCACTAGATTTGATTCCTCGATCCAATCCATCATATAATTCGAATCGGAAAATATTTGCAAAAAAGATCATGCAATATCTTTGATTGATTTGATTTGTCACCCATCTAAAAGATTTAGCAGATAAGGTTTTATCTAATCTTGAGTTAGGAATATCTCATCGGTTTTCAGGCAATAAATCAAACGAAGTCGAAGATCAATTCATGAATCGGGCCAAAAGATTTTCTACAAATTATGGGATTTTATCCTGTCTAATTCTCAGCAAATTTTTTTAATTCTGAAAATCCATTCAAAAAGATAAAAAATGTCTCATTCATATAGATTACATATAGTTTAGAACATTCTATTCATGTACATATTTTACATATCCACATCACATAGGCCTAGTCGCATAACCGTTACGTCATTTTCATGCCACATTGATTAGCCATGTCATATAGTTTTGCCGCGTCATTAAAGTTTGTGATATCACATAGTTTGGCATGTCATTTTATCATATTATTTATTGCATGTCGTCTTATTCATCAAGTCATTAGCTTGACACATCATTGATGTAATGTCGCATTCATACGTCATTTAGAATAATGTCAAGGTTCGTTCATTTTAAGTTAATGGACTAGTTTAGCCCAATGTCACATGCCATTTAGATTAAATTCATGTCATTTTTGCACGACATGTAGGTTAGAATTCATGTTCGTTTGCACGTCATTAAGATTCTAATTTTTTTTTTAAATCATCATACATGCATGTCACATTAGAATACTCATCACTTATCTTGTATTCATGCCATATTAGAATAATTGTCATTTGTCATGTCCTTAGAATAAACATAATGCATTCTTAGAATATAGCTACATTCATGCATTGCATTCATTAAATAAAAAAAAATCCAAAAAATAATTACACTTTGGAACTTTGAATCATAATCCTCAAAAGTTATCAACTCAGATAGATTTCATGAAATTGATATCAAAAAGGCATTAATAAAAATATTAGTGTAACCAGGTCGCCGAACTTAAAATTTATAATTTGCAGAAATAAAATATTTTTCTTAATAATTTATTTAGGTTTCTAATTAACTACCTAGAATGATTAGTGGCGGCTCCAAAATTAAAAAAAAATCATTTGCACATTAATTACTTGAACCAAAGTTATGATTTGATTGGACTTGAGAGAATCTAAATTAGGTTAATTAATTTAATCAACCTAATAATCCATTAACCTGAAATTTTTAAGTTTAGTTCGTAACAATCTTTATCAATGGCTGGAGGTATGTTCGTTTGCTATCTACATTTCTACATTTCGTTTTTGACATTGCACGAGTTTCGTTTCATGATTAAAGTTTCGGGATCACTTAGTTTATCTAAATTATAGTCTAACATTTGGTATCAGAGAGCATGTTAATCTCTATCTTGATATTTATCGTATGATTTGGGTTGAATTAGAGTTTCGTGTGCAATTTTCGTGGGTTTTTGGGCAAGCCCTTTTTTTGGGTATTCTGGCCGGATGAATGGCTACAAAATCAGCTTAATCAACCAGATCCCTAATCATCCGCGGAGATAATTGCAGCTGCTCTCTGGTCTATTTGGAAAGCCCGCAATGAGATGGTTTTCGACAAAAAAAAGTCCCAACTTTGAAGCCCTAATACAAACGGCTCTTTCTTTAATCAGTAGCTACAGGAGGTGGAACCCAAAAAATCAAAGCTTGATGCAAATCAGACTCGCCCAGAGCGCGACAATGACTCACAGGAAGAGAAGACTTTGAGAATAAACGTTGATGCCTCTTTCGTGACCGGTTCCATGGAGGGAGCAGCAGACAGAGTCCTTCGGGACGCCTCAGGATCTCTGCTGGACGACTTCGCGCTAAAGGTCAAAGCTTCCTCACCGATGCAAGCAGAAGCCAGGGCGATAGTTGAGGTGTTGAAGTTTTTCAGATCTAGGAGCGATGAGAACTTGTACTTGAGGTTTGACTGTCTCGGGATAGTGGGAGTTCTACTGGAGATGGAGGAAGTAGCAGATTACGGAGCAAAATCACTTCGCTCAAACTCTCTACCTCCTTCTTCGGTGTCTAATCCCCCTCCACCCCTTTGGGACTTATTATGTTTTGATTCCCCATCTTTGGGCTTGTCTTTCAAGAACTCTTAATGGTTTCAATAAAGTATCTTTCCGACCCAAAAAAAAAAGTATCTTACTAAAATTTTTTAGGAATTTTAAATTATGAGGAAACTAATAAAAAAAGATATCAATAAAAAAAAGTCGAAATAAAGCAAGGAAAGCAATCAACAAGATCAAACCATGGATATTCACTTCTATTTTTTTTTCGAAAATTATTGCATTCCTAATCCAAAGCCGGCTTGTTGAAATTAGCGAACCGAATCTAAGTAATTGTAGATTGGATCGATTAATTTCCTGTTTTTCACTAAATCAGAGAATTGTATCCGAATAATCACGGATAGTACTTTTGCAATTTAGGAAATATGTTGCCCTTTTAGGAAAGAAACTTTCCTAATTTGGATTAGGGTTTTTATTTAGAAAGTATGCCAAAATGTGATTATCAATTCAAAATTGTACAACTTCTACGAATTTTTCCAATAAAACTCAGAAATCTTGCAAAATTGCTTCCTCGGTTATCAAAACTTAGAGAAAAAAAAAATGTACATTGATAAAAGATTCGTATTTTTCAATCCTCGATGGCAAAACGTTTCAAAATTGAAGAGATCAATGGATACACGCAAATTCCGATCTAGCAGTCACATATTTGCAATCAAATAGACAAAGGAATTACCTTTTATTGCCGGATCACCACTGCTTATGCGTTGATAAGAACTTGTTGAACTCTGGCCAAGGAGTGATCTGATGTTGAGTGGTCTGAGAGAGTCACAGAAAAGACTTTGAGGCAGCCTAGTGCACATGAAGAAAAGGTCAAAGCATGGCCAAGAAGATTCTCAATGAAGCTCCTTTTCTTTTTTTTTTTGTTCTCCACTGGGCAACGTCCCTTCCTTTTCTTGATGGTGGCCGCTTCTCTATCTCTCGTGGTCTCTCGATTTTTTCCTCCAAAATCTGATTGAGAGTCGATTACTCTGGATGTTTGCTCTTTGTTCGCTCTCCTCGATAGTCCACGTCTCATCTATCTCTCCTTAGAGGTCTCTGGATTAGTCTGCAATTTAATCGAAGATTACCGGCAACAAAAAGGATCTAGATGTAGGTGAATCAATGGCTCGGCGAGGATGATCACAGACCCGTTGTGGCATGGACGCTGGAAGCGAGGGAAGCTTCACAACTCGGCCGCAGTTGGGCAGGTGGAACAGCACGTGTAGGTTAGGCTTCACGGCCGGATGTGAGCAGCTTCGTCATGGCAAAGGCAGCGGCCCGTTGGGGACTTGCGGCAAGATGCGTTGGCTTCGTCGACTCGACAGAATCGGTGATGTCGTGCCTGGGAATGGCGGCAAGGATCAAGTAACCTTGGCACAGCAGGGCAAAGCCTGGACCGAGCCGCGAGGGGTAATCTGGGTGCAAAAGGCGGGACGGAAAGCGATCTTTGCGTGAATGAGCTGCTCCCGTGGGCACTGCAACGATGGAGAAGTCAAAAGACCACGGTTCCCGTTCCTCTCGTTCTCCAAAGGCCTTGAGTATTAAGTGAAGTACACCATGAGTGAACAGAGCCCGTTTGGCCGTGCATCTTGATCAATGGTCTCCTCTTACGATTTTTCCTTTCCTCAATGTTGTCGCCGTGAATTATAATTATGCAATTCTGTGGCTCCCCACAATTTCGGAGGACTAAGATGTTCTTTTATAGTGTAACATTAGGTCTAACCCTTCCTGTAGGCAACTTAGCCGGCTTTATGGGCTCCATTAATTAAGCTCAAAGGTTCCTTTATTAAAGCTCAAATTAACCACATGAGCTCAATTAAATAAATTCCAGCCTTGATCGTATAAATTTTAATCAAGCCCGGAAACTCTTCCCTCTATACGAACTTCGGTCAATCAGGTTCCAATTAATCCCTCATGCCTCTCAAAACAAAGTCGAACACGTAATTTTTTTTATGCAAAATTCATGACTAAAAAGGAAGTCAAAATTTAAGTGTCAACAACGCATATGCGAAAAGTTCCACGGCTTCGTCATGAGTCAGTCTGGTTCAGGTGATGCGTAGGACAAAAATTTTGCCACGACAACTTTCTATCTAATGAATTCAGTAGGATAAGAAACAGAGCTAAGTAGATACACAGTAATAATAAGTCTGAAGGCATATGGCCGTGAACAAGGGTCCAGCTGATTAAGAAAGGTGCTCAGTGCAATGAAGCAGAGGCGAGTTATCGCATATCTAAAAGCTTGAGAAAGGTCTATTAGATAGGAAACGATATCAAATCCGAAATGGAGCGATGAGAAAATGATTCTTCTTGATGAAATTTCCATTTGCACCAACACCCAAGTAATTCTTTGTGCTAACATTCACGTCTACCAGAAACTGAAGTGCTTGCACAGAGAGAAAATGCAATGGATTCAATCATTCAAATATGTCTAAAAGTGGAACACCATTCAGCAACAGCTCCTATACACATAAGAAAATCTTAAAAAAGGCAACACTTGACCATACCGCCGGTCAGAAGGACTTCATTGGATTAGAACTAAATTATCAAAATTGAAAGAAAATGGACTATTAGAGGTGACCAATTGGCAATGATCAATTCAATAAATTCACCCCTACTTTTTTAAGTTCTGGATCAATCAAAGTACTAATCAAACATATCTTCAATTGCCGCTTCACGACACAATTTCTTAAGCAGAGTGTTCTTCCCACACCCGCCTTAGGGCGGCCACAAGGAGCACCGACGCTCCGTCCTCGAGCAACTGCTCCTCGAGCTTCGTCTCCACCTCCGACCCGGCAATGAATCGGGCGCCACATGAACCACAAAGCCCAATCCGCCCAGAGGGCCCCGCCGTTCGCTAGCACGAACTTAACAGCACCTTCATCTCCTTCACACATCCCCTGATCTCCTCCACGCATCCCCAATCTCCTTCACGTGCACCAACGCTTCCTTTTCACTCCCTCGTCATTCAGCAGCGATATGTAAAGAGGAAGCTTTCCAGGAGTGCCGCGTTGAAGTGGGTCAGCTTCTCGAGTGTGTATCTTCCTGTCCAGGCGGACCTTGGGGATCCTTCGAGCACTTGCTGACCAGTCCTTGGCCTTCCTCCAATAGGACCTTGATCGGAGCCATCTCTTCCGGACTAACGCCCCAGCCGATTTGTTGAACTTGTCGATGTCCTTCGATGATTGGTTCTATGTTGCCCAACGTGGTTTGGATCTTCTTCATCTGGCCACGAACGCGGGCAACAGTTTTCCACTAGGTTGTCTACCGAGCGAGAACAGCTCGTGAATCTGCTCCCCCAGCAGCTCCTCGAAATCAATAGCATTGTGGTTCTTTCTTTTCTTCACAGACCAAATGAGCCCAGACCAATCCAAAAACTTTGATGATCGCAAGGATGCTTCGAAGAACTGCAGCCTACTTCCAAAGATTTGCAGAGGATGCTTTTCTCTGCTTTTTAATTCTGGTCTTTTGCAGAGAGCCAAGAAGGGAGAGGAGCTTTTGGTCTTTGAAGCAAGAATGGAGGATGAGATGAACCTAAGGCAAGAGAGCTATTTAAATGGACTGGGTAGCCATCGTATGGGACCTTTGCTAGAGCGAATGGAGCGAAGACCAGAGCGATCTGCGAACTCCAGTGATCGTACGGTCCTTTCCGCGAACTCCTATTATAGTCTCCCGGAGCTTTTTTAATGGGTTTTAAAGGAGGATATGGGCAAAGGAATATAGTCTTCCCGGAGAAGAAAAAAACATTTACATAGCAAAGGCAATTAGTCTCCCAGAGAACTCCCAGAGAAATAATATGAGTTCTCTGGTCGACTATGGGAGTTCTCTGGGAGACTATTTCCTTTGCTATGTAATGTTCTCCGGAGACTATATTCTCCTTTAACCCATTAAAAACGTCTCCGGGAGAGTTCCCCTTTAACCCATTAAAAAGTCTCCGGTCCGGGGAATTGGGAGGGATGATTACGACGTCTTGGGTAAAAAGTGAAAAGGAGGGGAGATGAGTAAGAGCAGGAGCCGAGGAGGGAGAGTGGAAGGGG